>JAVQJG010136630.1:0-11992 GCA_036024015.1 Craterocephalus amniculus | reverse complement strand
AGTTAGCATGATTTCAGAGAGTTGCTTATCCTGAAAGTGATTTTTTGGGGGGGCGAGGTTTGAAATTTTGCTATTTCATCTTAATTTACTCTTCACCAGCAACACATATTCAGATTTTTATACTTCTCCATAAATCTCACAAGTGTTAACTTTATATTGATACCAAGCTTATTTAAATGAACCTTGTGGTTGCAGAGATATACTCATTTAAAGTGAAACATGTAATTTTGAGGAATTTTGGCCTAGGGCTTATTAAAGGAGCTATACCTGTTCAGTCTTTCTTAGAAAAATACTACACGGTATATCATGTGATATTATGTAAGTCCATATAAATGAATGACTCATTGAATGTGCATATGTTCGAGTCCAGGCCATTTTAGTTAGCGGCTAATTTTCAGGTTTGGCGTGACACTCTCTTTCTCCACCAATGGGGTTCATTTCCGTCTCTTCCGGATTCCTATCAGCCAGTAAGAGTGTTCCCCTAGGGAATCCTCACCTGTCCTGGACTTGAACATATGCACAATCAATGAGGCATTCATTTTTAATTACTTAAAAGGGGTGAGTCTGACTTCTGCCTTTGTACCACAATCTTTTTTCTTAGAAAGATTAAAATAATATAAGGTATAGCTCCTTTAAGACAAGTTAGCAGACTATTTCAGTAGAATCATGATGAGATAAAGCATGGATTGTCATCCCTAGTCCCCCCAATGTTCTGAGTTTCGAGTTATTCCTCAAATGAAAAAAGCAGTCTGCACGTTGCTCTAAAGATAGTTCATCAAAAATTACACCCTTGTTTCTGAGACCGGGCTTGCAAGGCTCCTAAATGCCCCACTTTAAGTTTAATAAGAACAAGAGACTAATAAGAGTAATAGATGGCATAGCTCAGTGCAATAATTAAAGTTTCATTTTTGTCTGAATTTAGCTGAAGATGCTTGTAGCTCAGCCATTGCTTAAGCCTGTTAGGCCACAAGAACCAAATTAAGTCTTTATTTTGGACATTCCTGGGCTTGCTCAGGTGTTTTGGAGCAAGGAGAAAGGGGAAACCTGCTGGATTGTGGCCCGTGGAGACTGAATTGATTAGCCCTGCTCTAGAACATAGTAGAGATTATGCAGAACACATAGAAGTGCATTACATCCTGCATTTAATGACCACTTGGACATCTGATGTTTACCCTCATGAAAGTCATTTAATATTAGATATTAGCATTGCCTTGTTCTTTGTGTTGATAGAATGTAGTAAAAACAGGAATATTTCAGGCATAGTCAATTATGGTTTTTAGTTATTTTGTAATCTGTGATTAATTGAAAATTTTAATGATCTGATTAGGGGTGGGACTTGATTAAAAAGCTGTAATTTATTACCGGCTTTGTAATTAATTAATTTAAATTAATCACATTTTAACCACAAAACAATAGTTGGCCCAAAAGCAACATTTTTAATCATAATGGATTTTAGTGCACCACTGGATCAAATTATAGACACAGACATTAATATGTCAACTCAAGCTCGAGTAATGTCTAGAAAATTGCATTTGAATTCAAAACAGTAAAAAAGGAAATAGAAAAATATCTCTGGTCTAAGCCGAACAGACACAGAGGCTCAAGTCTTACCTTTTCAGTTTAGCTCTTAAATAAATTATCTATTAATATAGTTATTTTTGTGTTTTAGTATCTTATTTTTCAATTATGCAGTTATTTCATCGGTTTATTTGTGCTTTAGTGTTTTATTTTATTTCAATCATGCTTTTCTATGTTACTCTTTTTAGGTTTTTATTTATTACCTCTGTTCTAACTTTTTAACATCCTTAACTACAGTGTTTTCCTCATAGGGACCCTCCACACAGGGGGCTTTGCCTGCTCAGTCTGCAGGGCTGCTATAGTGACATCCCTGACCCTCTATCAGATTCATGAACATTGCACCATACTGGCTTTTAAAATTCAAAACAGCTCTCTTTCTCCTTTACTTGCTAGTACTAAAAGGTAAAAGTTTCATTGTAGTAGGATGACAGTGAGGGTCCTGTCACTGTGCCTCCGATTGGGTGCTGGGATCAATTTTCCACCCGGGCCCTCCTTTGTCCTGCCACAGTGAAAGGAGTTCAGGCCTACATTTATAGGACTTAAAATACTGTTTTCTCTCTCAAACATTCTTTTTTTAACCTTTTGTCTTGTATCATGGAGAGTGCAGTTCCGCTAAGACCAATAGATGGCAGTTACTCGTTCAAAAACTAAGCTATTACATAGAGTCCCTTTCAAGGATAAAATATCTATGGAGTGATATATATGCATCATGATATAGGAACTTTCTATAGACTCTACAACAGCTACAAACGCATGTTTCAGCAGAGGACAGCCAGCGCCTCAGGCGAAGACAGTAATCCACTTCAATCTAAAATGTAACAACCTCTCTACAGAGGACCATAAATGCACACTTTACCTAGGTTTTGGTTCTCTTTAATAATGATTTGATTCACACAAAACATGAGGAAAATAACAAAACTTTCATGTAAGAATGTAGTTTCAGGTTGAAAAAATATTCCTTTTGAGTAGTTACAATTTTGTGTGCTGGATAAAAAGTGGACAGTAAACATCTGGTATATCTAAGCCACTATTTAGCCTGTACTGCCACATTACATTACTCTGAAACATATTTTGCAAACAAATGCACAGTAATAACAGACCCTTTACATTTGCCTAGCAATATACCTACTCTTTCATCAGACCTATATCAATTAAAATTAAACCACATTAACCTGTAGGAGGAGGAGATGAATCTTACTGTACCAAGATTAATTGTGGTTATTTCCTCTGCGCATCATAAAGACCAAGCTGCTTGTAAATTACCGGCACATTATTATTGCATAAATACCGATAATATGTCCTTGCTGCAAGTAGCTGATGAATCACTGCTCCTTGACTACACAGGTTCTGTACAATTTAGATTAAAGTAATTTCTGGGCTGAATGTGAAGACATTTATGTGGCAGAGTTTGTAGCAACGTCCAGATGTACCTATGGTTATGTTAGAATTTACTGTACTGCTATAAAGACTGTTAATTTGTACACTTAATATCTGTAGGAAGCCAAAACAAGGTTAAGTGCTTTCAATATATTACATTACACAGCAATACTGTATATCTAGTGGATTATATAATGTATGTGTATCAAAGGTCTTTCAATTTTTTTATTATCATAATGCAAAGGAAGCTTTTATCGGTGACAAGAGGAAATGCTGAACTTGAAAAGCCTTGTTTACACTAACAAGCCATTTAGGCTCAATTCACCATGAATTGTGACTCAATATAGGAGTTCGACGTTTTTGAGGTTTTCACGTATATTGTAAATCTGTAAAGGAATGAAACACACATATTGTTTAACAGTGCAGAAAAGATAGTAGATGCATAATTTTGAACAACAACCAAGGGGGAGATTTAGCAAATTTCATTGTACAAAGGAAGCCAGTGTTCCATGCAAACAAAATGCAGACCATTTATCTCTCTTACATTGTACTTGGCATTTCTTTGGGCTGTGCAGTTATTTATAAAACTGGTGATGACAGGCAGAAAAATACCTTCCATATTTCCAAGGTAGAAAAGAGAGGGGTTTGTCTTAACGTCCCAGTCTTCCATCTGCCTCTGTTAGCCTTTCAGTTTGTAGGTTTGAATCTCTTCATCTTAGGTTTTTTGGCACCAACGTCTAATGGGTTGCTACATAGGCTGGCAGGTAGGTGGGCAGACAGACAGAAAGCAGTTTACTTTCCACCACCTATGGGAATTTTAGGGGTGGGATATGCTAAGTGAGATGTATGATTTGAATGTATTGTGTTACAGGAAGCCAGATCCATGCAAATGCATGTTCATCAGTCAGTTTGAAACACCTCCTCTGATTAAGTTCATGCAAATCAAAGTGTATTTTTTTGGTAATATATACAATATGTTATTTTTTTTCTATTTTAACGTTTGTGATAGCACCAGCATAAAATAATTCCAGTGGTTGCCAAGTTTGCTGCTGATACATCCGTTGACCAGCCATGTTCCCTGACGCATCGTACAGGGTAAGGGATAATTTTGACTAATACGTCTATTTTAATGCAGTATTTAACGTTAGCTTTTCTATTCTTTATCTATTAGATACATGTTATGTCTGACAGTCTGAAAACCAGAGTTTGGTCGCTCACTGCAGTGGTGGTGAAACTGAGCCAACTGGACAGGGGAGGAGGATTAAGCTGCCTCCATGGCTGTGCGGGTCGATGGGCCATGAACAGTAATCTCGTAACTAGGACCAACGTGATAAAATGAAAACAAGTATTGCAAAGGATTTAACTGGCAGCTAACATTTGCCAAGTTAGCAAGAGAGTAAGCGTACCAATTTAGTAGAAAAGTAGCCTTTTCCATTTGTTCTGATAACATGGGATTTTTTTACATGGTTCCATAGTGTACGCTTCATCTTATCTAGCTTATTCTAGTTTTTGCTCTTCTCCGGTCACTTTCTTCTGAGAAGAACAATATCTCAGGGGCTCAGACACAGCAACTTGACTCTGGTGTTTCTCCCAGTGCTTGCCAAGCTGTGCCAAACATACTTTTGGACCTTTGAGACTGTATTTGGCATTCCGCAATAGCGGGCCCTATCGGGTGGTAAATGTAAACAGCCTGCCACTGCTGAATCTGTCAAAATTTGTATTTTCAGGCTAAATATAACTTTTTAAGGAAATGCTGTACTTTAATTGTGCACCTCTCTAAATGTCTTGTGGATGTAGTGCTAAAAATACAACTTTTAATAGAAATATTCCATATATTTAAACTTTATTGCAGTAATGAAAACATTAAATAAAATCTGCATTGGATGACACTGTTGTTCCAACTTTCACAGTCCCACTTTTCTTATTTTAATTTGTGTGCTGTCAAGGTGTATTTTCTTGCACATTTAATCACAATTGTGCTACATATTTACACACACGAGAAGATATTCAAAATATTTTTTCATGTATTTATTACATTAGACCAGTTGTCATTGTGCTGTTGCATTCTTGCAACATATGCTTATTACCATTCATAACAAATATGAAAAGTTATGCACAATTTTTTGTAGGATTTGCTACAATTTTCAAGCAACAGGAGAGATCTGTGCGCCTGGACCAGCAACACATTCATTCTTCCTGTCTATATAGTTAGAACGATCTCAACAGCAACACAAAAATACAGCAATAATACAGCATAATATGAATTCTTTGAAGGTGTTTATGAGGAAAAAACCCATTATGTTCTTGATTAATTATGAAAGTTGTGCTCTCTAATGACATCATTTTGTGCATAAATGTGCTGTCAATTCACTGCTAATCAACCCAACCATTTGCTTCCCCTTATCTGGGTTTGGGGTCACAGAGGCAGCAGACTTTCCATTCCCCCGCTCACTTCTTCCTTCCAGCAGATCTGGCCATTTCTACTAGTTTGTAAGGGGGATCTCGAAGCGGTCCCATGCTAGTTGAGAAAATTTGTCCCTCAGTCCAGTCAATCCTGGATTCTATCCACACTCTCCTCCTAGTTGGATGTGCCCCAAAAACCCTAGGGAGCTGACCAAGAGAAACTATTTATGGAACATTTGGCTAAGATAGCTTAATTAAACCCACAAACCCATATTCACTTTTTCTTACCCTAGAACATTTAAAGCAATTTGTGATGCATGGGAATGTGCTGGATGAGATCAAGCAGACCTTTCTCAGTGCTGATTGTGTCCAACAGCCCCTGGGTACCCCCAAGCCTTCCGAAGCGGGTGAACCCCCATGAAGCTGTGAGTCCAGATGGTGTGTTACCCAGAGTACTCAGAGCCTGTGCTGAACAGCTAGTTGGTCTGTATACTGTATATACATTTTCAATCTGTCCCTTAAATAAGTTGTCATTCACGGTATTCCACATGACGGGAAACGTCATGACTGAAACCATTATTTTAAAACTAGCTCTTTGTACTCCAAAAGAGCAACAACACACGCCGCTTTGCTGGAGGGATTTTCTTTTCTGAGTTTGTGCAACTGAAATAAAGTTTATGTTGGAATGACGTCACCAACCCACTTCTGCTCAGAATTCCAAGACAACTAGAATGCACCATAATTGACAGTGCATTGACTGCATGACTCACTGATGTCCCCCTGAAGTGGCAAAATTTCAAATATTCCATTCCCACCCTGTCAAATAGGTGTACACTGTAGATGACACTATGCATGAAAGGGTTAAATCCTGCTTCAGATTAAAGATGCAAATGAGTCAGGGTATACGGAAGAGTGTAAAAAACGTCATAGACTATGGCAAGGAGAATGACCTTATTATCAACATTGGCAAAACCAAATAGCTGATAATGGACTTCAGAAGGAAAGCCCCATCCCCCCACATTCTGCAGCCCCTATACATGAGGGGAACTGTGGTGGAGAGGGTGAACTGACACAGGTTCCTTGCCTCCAGGAGGCGGCAAACTTAAGCTGGACCTCAAACATCACTGCAACGGTGAAAAGAGCCCACCACTGTTTGCACTTCATCAGGCTGCTCCGGAAAGCTGGACTGAGCCACCGTCCCCTCACCCGAGCATTTAAAGGTCTCAACAAATGGCATCACTGTTTGGTATGGAAACACCACCCAGGCAAAGAGGAAGGCTCTTCAGAGGGTCATAAATACTGTAGAGCGGATCATTAAAACAAAGCTTCACTCCATGGACACCATATACTCACACACAGAACATTGAAGAAAGAAGCCACACAGCATCATCAGAGACATACACCAGCCAGCACACACACACCTCAGGCACAAACACTCCACATACACCTTCAGACACAGTACAGTGGATAGCATCATCACCCACAAAACCCGGTTTCATAATAGTTTCTTCACCTCCACAGTGAGACTGATGGGATCAGCAGATAACCATAGCCACTAGCACACACAAACACACACACGTACACACTTTTGTACGGACAATTGGAACGGGTAATGTGCAATATTTCCAGGTTTCCAGACAGCAGAGTTGTTTTATATCATATTTTATATATTATCACTGTTAGTTTTATTGATCGTATTGTCTGGTTTTCTGTCTGAACGTTAAATCCATTCTTTTTTATCTTTAAGTTGAACTCTTGATTGTGTTTACACACAAACATTCCTATGTACGAATGTACTTATGGCAAATAAATCTTTGGCTTAAATTTGTGTTAGATTAATTATGAATGTCTGTTCAGTTTTTCATGGGAAATCAAACTATTTGCGAGAGCAGCCAGCAGCAGTCAGCCTGTTTCGCCAGCTGCTTTACTTTTTACTTTTGTGCAGATGATTCAGATGATTTAGTTCCTCGATCTACTACCAAGATAAGACGAACAAACAGCCTACCATCAGACCAAATAGTTTAAGTGTGGTTTAATAGCAGGAGAAGAGGTGCCACAGTGATTTTTTGGGAAAAAGTCTCACTTCAGTGAAGCTTGAAGTCCAAAAACACAACAATTTCATTTTTATTTCATGTATTGGGAAACTTTAAAAAATCCTCTCATGTGCAATGGTTAATTGTCTCTCCACACCAACATAAGGTACAAAAAAACATGTTTGTTCAATTAGTGTTTGCTGGCTTCTGACTGTCAGATCTTGTTTGCTACCTTCATGATTTGCGGTCACATCCAACAGATCCCATCCTGTAGCAATATGACAAAACATGAAAAACAGCCAAGCATGCCCTAATTAAACAACTGCAAATACTGACTTTTGATAAGATTTCAGCTGAAGAATAAAAATGTTCCCACAGAGAGCTCTAAGGACTGGATCAAAACTGAGGACAACTGCAGTGTAGCACATGATTTAAGATGATTTAACAGCAAGCTGTCACTGTGAGTAGCAGTTCTCCTATTTGATGTGCACAGAAGTATATATTGTGACTCAGTGCTAGGTCCAGATGAGGTTTGCGGCAAACGGTTTTAGTTGTCGGAAGAAGTTAAGTTTTAAATACTTAAAATACCACATTGTGCCATTTGTGGACACAATTTTACCACTTTACAGGATCTCATGTGGATCTTGTGACTGCAACCTGGTGAGTTGCAGCAGCAAGAGGAACCGCTGGAAGCAATGAACGCAACTTTATGTTAATGTTTCGTCACATAATTGTATTGGAAAATGCTATATATAGTCCCTCAGTATGGAGTAAAGTAAGCTTCTAAGCTGTCTGCTAGGCTTCTGTAATATTAATGAGCAAACAGTGTAGAAAAGACTGTTCAAACTTTGTCATGTGTGGAAAAAAATAATTCATGGCGTGTGTTTTATTTTGGGCATCCATTGAAGCTTGCTAACTTTTGGCAGTTTGGAAAATTCCTACCAGGGGCCATGTGCATAAAACACAATGTAGCTTTCAGGGGACTACAATATTGTCTCCACTTAGCCCTACCATTTGGCTTTTGACTGACATTTTATAAAATTAAAAGTCATTCCATTAAATTGGCACAATTAAGGTTCCTCTGGCTTTTTTGACTCTCTCTCATCTATTGCGTCTGCAAAATCTATATTTAAACAGCTGTGCATATCTAGTGAAATGTCTCCTGTACAGAGTATAAAACACATTGATTTTTTTTCTTTTTATGAGAAATTATGCTGGTTTATATAGTTGATATCACCCATTTTGTTATTTCCTTAATGTCAGTCAGTGTAACAGTTCTTGGGATATTAGCAATAAGACTACACAAAAGTTTTTGCAGGTAATGTATTTTCATTATTTTCATGTTTGCACTTGGAATTGGCCAGAAAATATTTATCTGCCCTCACAGGCTCAAAGGATATGTTTTAAGTTAAGCTCAACCTATGAAAAGATTCCACTGAAATATGGTTGCCCACTCCATGTTAAATGTTATCAGGAAATAATGACAACTTTACTTTAAGTGCAGCTAGGTTACATTCATCGAAGCAACTTAGCAGGGAAAATAAGGTACAACCTAACCTGTATATGTGAAAACAAATCTATATGAAAATCATAATAAAATCAGATAAATGAATGTAAAGTTCAGAGTAACACAATCAAACTACACTTAAGAATCCTAAAATGAAAAGAATAATCAAATCTCCATTAAAACTCACTACTGATTATGGAATAAATCATCCAAACCGAGAATCAAAGGGCAGTGGCTGGAGAGAGGAGCCTTCAGTTAAACAGTCCGTCATGTCAACCCTGTGCCACAGGAGTTGAGAGCTTAAAAATATCAAAACCACCCACAATTCTTCATGCCCTATTAGAGTAGGGATAAAAGGACAGTTCTAACTGAAACTGTCCAAAAATCACCTATAGTGCATGTCTTTTGAAGCAATACCTCTTATGTGGACAAAAGGACAAAATTAGACCTAATGAATCCACAAAGCTGATTTGCCCCAGAGTAAAACGAGCTGAGCAGATCAACTCAAAAGTCCAATTTTAATTTATAACTGAGTAGAAAAATGGTTAATCCCAAAACCGCCCTGAGTGCTTGAAAAGCTATAACTTCTTTGAGCTATAACTTCTTTGAGTGTCACATATTCATACATGGTGCATTTATGAACAATATAGTACACAATCATATGACCACTGCCTCAGTAATCGTATGAAGGGTTCAACTGAATTTTAAGTTGCTTTATACACATCAACTTTACTACTGATTAGCTTAACAGTATTGATTAATATTGGGTAAGATGTATTAAACATGGTGATCCTCCCTCCATAAAACAGTGGACTGATTTATAGGCATTAACAGAAGGAAATGGTATCACAGACGTCCTTTACAACAGGACACTAAAGACAGCCAAGTGGCTACTGTTTTTTTTAATTATCATTATTTGTGATATTGTGGTCATCAAACTCAATTACTCAACCTTGTTGCATGGAATAAAATACACCACTATTAGTAATTTTAAAGGTTTTTGTTATTTCAAGAATATATGTAATAATTTTGAATCTCATACATGCCGAGTGTTTTCTCTCTGGAATGTAGAGCAGAATAAATTTTGAGCAAAAGTAACAACTCCTTCACACTCAGCCCTTTTAAATGTTTAGTTGTGAACTAGTCGTGAGACTGTGATAGGGTTATATGTTAAACACTGGTTAGATTATGTCTAAATCCAGTTACTATCATTCCTGCAAACTGACTCATAAGAAACCAAGAGCTGAGCTAGAGCGGTGACCAGGGTCGCAGTGGGCACCTCTGAAATCTGATTGGATACTTCAGGTAACTGACTGGTCACTGAGGTAGAAGGACAAAAATGTCTTCCCAGACACCAATAGCGCTACAGAAGTTTGAAGTACATGTAAAATAGTTTCCCTGTCTGTCATCCTTTAAGAACCTTGACATTTGTCTTCACATTTTTCTAAGAGATTTTGTCCCTGTGGAAATACGTTTACCACTAAGAAAAGCTTTTCATCTGATATTAGCCTGAAGCTATGTAGTGTTTCAAAAGTAATTATGGTAACAATAGATTAGATTTAAGATGAGGGAAAATTATGTCATATTTAGTTTTCAGTGGTTGTATTTAGGGACTGCATATCAATTCAGTTAATCAAGATTGTCATTTTTTAAATAAATCTTAGTAATTCTTAACAATGTAACAGCATCTCAGATGCTGCAGAAACTGCAAAATCGTATTTGGGTTGATCAGGTGGCAAAAAGCCCTTGTCAACCAAATCCACAAAAGTTCAGACTTGATAAGATATGTTCATACAAAGATCAACATTTAAAGGCTGGGCTAAGAAACAAAGTCTTCAAGCACAAACATGATGACAACATGATGGAACAAATGAGAAACATGCACTGCCAATCAAACAATCAATAGCGCGGAACAATCAGCTTGAAAGCATGCCAAGACAGCTTTGCAGCCCCAAATGGGAACAAGAAACATCTGCACAACTTCAAAGTGAAAATCAACAATGACACACAAGCTCCCTTAAGGATCCCGCACAAGCCTTTAAATATGTTACGGTCCCTATATCAAACAGGCTTTAGAAAAGGATCCATAACATATGAGATAGACCACCACCAAGCAGCAATGTTTAAAAGCTTCTTACAGCCAACCGAAACAAACAAAAGAGGGAAGCAGGCCCCCCACCAACCATGCAATGGGCCACAGGATTCAGGCTGCTCCCCAAACTAAGAAATCAAACCAGCAACCAAACAAAATCTAAACACTGGACTCCCAGAGGCTCCCAAATCAAACAGAAATCAAAATGCTGTTGACAGGATTAAATGGAGGGGAGAGCATTTACCGTGGAATTAGGCTTTACCAAATTTCAGATCTTTCAGAGCAAAATTGATTATAAAATAATAAAAAAGTTTGCAATAAACTTCAAATTACTACTATTGATACTATTAATAACAGATTGTAATTCAAGCAAGTACCATTCTCCCTACAATAAGTAACCTTAAAGGGATTTTTTGACATGAAGCTGAATGATTTCCCCACCAGTATTGGAAGTGGATCAACACTGACCAGGCACCGACTTCGTCCCGTGAGCTGAGTTCTGTTCGTTTTTTCGGTATGAAAGAAATAGTGCCGGCTGGGGTCACATAAGTATATGGTTTTGCTTCAAAAATCCACGTGGGTTCGAAAGGGTGATCATATTTAATCACAAAATCACTTTCACAAAAAATTAGGACTTCGTAATCGCTCAGCGCTATTTCTTCCCCGTTCATATCACTGCGCGCTGCCACCTGTCAGCTGTTGCGCACGTTTCCATGGAGATGACACACTGTTTACATGCTGCAGTGGAGGTGGCTGCGAGAGAGCAAAAGTAAACACTGGTTTTATCAAATCAAACTTTAATTATATAGCACCTTTCATGTACAAAAAAAAAGCATCTCAAAGTGCTTTACATAAAAACAAAAGGAAATTAAATAAAAACATGTTCAAAAACAAAAACAGTTCATCAGTTTTACATTTATCATCATAGACACAACCCACAGGCTCTCTCTCTCTCTCTCTCTCACACACACACACACACACACGACACACACAGAGACACAC
>JAVQJG010136628.1:0-13761 GCA_036024015.1 Craterocephalus amniculus | reverse complement strand
GGCACTCATAGTGCATAATAATGCACTCATAGTGCATAATAATGCACCGGTCACAGATGCACTCCAAGAAAAAAGCTGCTCATTCGCTATCAGGTGGGCGGGATGGGAACTGCATTCTGTCAAAGCCCTGGTGTTCACATGCTTAGTCACTTTTTTAAAAGGAGAAACTAGAAATGCTGAGTGGTAAATAGCTAACAAAGTAGTAGTACAGTAGTACTTACTGTAATAAATATTATATATCACCATGATGCTTTTCGCCTTTGAAGCTTCAGTCACAGTTTATGATGATAATGTTTTATCCTGAATCATCAGATGCCAGTCTGCTTGTAGTGAACTTGTAAAATCAACAGTCCTCAGCTGCTTTTAAACTAAAAGGATGTAAAGATGTTTATATGACAAACCTCATATTTAGTTAGTCAGGTTTAATCCTGAAAGGGATGGAGGTTTCCAGCAGCAGAGTGTTTTTTCTGTCCGTACGCAGGCTGGAGACACTTTTAGGTTAATTAAAGACTAAAATACTCACAGTGGACATGAAGGGTGATGATTCCAGCCAGCAGGCAAACACTCAGGAGCCCCAGTGAGAAAATCACATAAACCTTCTGCTTAGGCAAGGCAAGGCAACTTTATTTATATAGCGCTTTTCAGGTCCAAGACAATTCAAAGTGCTTTAATTACAACATAAGAAATACAATAAGATGAACACAAAATCAAACACAAAATCATTCAAAAATGGCGATTAAGTCTAAAGTAAAATGCACATCATGATCCACTATGTTCCACTTATTTGCAGCAAAAGAATAGCTAAGAACTGTTTCTCTAAACATATCTCATACAGAGTAGTTTGTCTGTCTTCTGACTCATTTACATAAGTTTTCAAAACCTACAGGACCTGGCCATCCAGGGTCACAGCTGATTTGGTGATGACACCAACTAGATGGGAACGGCTGTAGCTCAGGAGGTGGAGCAGTCTACAATCTACCAACTGTGGAGTTTGATTCCCGGCTTGATTAAATGTCGAAGTGTCCTTGGGCAAGACACTGAGCCCCATGTTGCCTCGCAATGGGCCTGTTGACATATGGATGTGCACAGAAGCACTAAGTATGTGCTGTATGAATGTGTGTGAATGGGTGACTGAACATGTGTCAAAAGCTGTACTGTCAAAAACTAAACAAGAATAGGGCTGCAGCTACAGTTCTTTAACAATTTACACACAAAGACTTATTTGTTATGGATGATTTAAAATTCTACATTGGTGATTTCCCTACATGCAGAAAATAATCAACACAGACACAAAATCTGAATCAAATGAACACTACTTTATCATTGGAAAGAATTTGATAAAACAAGAAAAACAATGTTGAACACATTTTTGAAGCTTCTAAAGTTTGTTGGTAATAATCTGTCATCTTCTATACACTCGCCAAATATGTATTTGACAATATTTGTATAACTACTGAAATATATCTCAAAGAAATATGATCATGTCGGTTAAACAACGTTTTAAAAATGAAACTAAAGCTGCAGCATTTTGTCTTTCACTCAGCTCCCCTGGTCTCCTGCTGCAGCTGGCTGCACGCCCATGGTGCGGTCAATCCACTCAGTGTAGTGGGAGATGATTGTGTAAACTCCAGGCTTTTTCAATCGCCCACATTTTTTTCCACCTTTGGAAGTGATGCCCACTGCAACACCATTAAAGAGCAGAGGACCTCCAGAGTCTCCCTGAAATTAAGAAAATCATGGAACATAATTCTTCATCTGAATAGGTATATTGAAGATTCACTCAACAGAAAATGTCAGAAAATCTGATTTTGGTGAAATATTTATTTTAAGTAATAATGCTTCGTGGTAATGAATAGTGTATCACTTGAAAGCTTTTATGTTTCTCTTAAATGGTGCCAATTTAAAATTTGAAAAGAAAATGTACTTTTAGGAAGAGCAGTAGAGTTGAGAATGTAGGTTGCATCCATGAAACATCTTCTCTGTCAATGTCAAACAGCTTATTGTGCAGTTGTTGACTTGAGTTTCTGCTACTCTAGATGCTGAATGAGGCCTGATCAGAACCACCTGTGAGTGTTGAGGAGTTTTTAATGCAAAGATATTGAAAAGCGATTCTACAACCAGTGGCAGCTGCTACAGCATCTCTACTGTTTGGGACCAAATTATCCTGCGAGAAGGCAATGCTCATCTTGACAGACCGGGATTTAATCAGGACTGCCTCCATAGAAACCAATAAAACCACGTTGGCTGACTGGTGATAAATGCTGGTTGCAGAAGCAGCAGCTGGTGACCAGCATGAGGAGGTGGTATCATAATGTTATGGTTCTTCCACATGCTACTGATGTCCCTGTTTGTTAAAGTAATAGCTGTTAAGTCTTGTTTCTTCAGACTTAAATTATCCAATAAACAGCAGCAAGCCTGAGTCAATAGCAGCATAATATGTTTTAGATGTTTTCATGGTAGCGATCCACACACTTAACTCTATTTCTCACCCTACAAATACATTTTTCTTACAAACATGACATCATTTTAAAGGGAAACAAACCGGCTATTTAATTGTTTTACATTTATTGCCTAGAGGGATTACAATAGTGCACCACAAAAACATTTCCTGACTCCATACTGACTTTTTGCCGAGTTTATTGTTTTTTTTTAACAGTGAGGAAAAAACTCATGTCCATCCCATCTGGGAACAATGTTTTACCATGTATTCATTTCAAGAGGGAAAAAAAAGTCCTTGAACTTACGTCACAGCTGTCTTCAACTGGGTGTGGCTGGTCACAGGGCTCTGAGCACTTTTTATGTGCACACATCATGTTGTTGGTAAAAGTTTTACCGAAGTAGTCATCACGTGCACATCGATTTGGTTTGACTATCTTGATGACCACCTCTTTGAGTTTGTCTGCTCTGGACTCCAGGTTGTCCAGCGATCCCCACCCAGCGGTCTCCACCTCATCACCAGTGGAAGGATTTATGCCTCCACTTCGCAGGAATTCCACCGTTTTTACAGCTTCTGAGGCATTAAACGGGCGATCCAACTGCAAAAAACACACGATTAATAAGATTATCATCACTTTACTTATTATATATATACTATACTATCACTTACTTTAATTAAAGCAATGTCATTGTCATAAGTATCTATGCTGAAGTCAGGATGATTGTAAAGATTGTCGTCCAAGATGTGAAAGATTTGTTTAGTTTGTTCAGGTTCGCTCAGAGAGTGAACACCCAGCACCACCTTCCTTCCATTTGGTCTGCAGAGAGAGAAAGCTCATATATTATAGAAAAACTCACTAAAACAAACTATTTTCTGCAAAATCCACAAAACAAAAAGAGAGAACAAGTATTATAAATGCCGTTTCTTAAACCGAAAACAGATTAATTCTGATCTTTTTCATGCTTTTATAGTTCTCTCACCCATTCGGCATACAGTGAACCGCTGTCATCACCCACTGGTCTGCAATCACAAAACCTCCACATTCATGTTTCAGAAGATGCCCCACTGGTTTCTGGATGGAGCCCATGTAGGGCCGAGAGTGTGGCGCGGACTCTCTACCACCGATTATAGCCTCACCTGAGACAATAGAATAAAAAATGATCAACAGCAGTAGCAGTACACATGCCGCAGCATAATACTACAATCTGAAACTATAGAGCAAGGACAAACCAAGAAATTATTAGTTAATGAAGAAATAATGTCTTGATGAACTTACTGTGTGAAATGAAGGTGAGAAGAAAGAGAGCAGCAGCCACAAGCACTTCTTTCTCTGATGCCATGATGCGGTTTTACTTACCCCCAAACCAAAAGGCTTCTTTTAAAGGAGAGCTCTTGAAAGAGGAAACATAAATCAAGGAGAAGTGGGAGTGTGATAATCCTCCCGTTCCCCTGATTTCTGGGACAAAAACAGGAAAGCATTAATCATGCAAGGCATGTCTTACCTTTCCTTAATGAGGGGAATTTCAATCTGAATTTAAATTTCACACTTCAAACAGAATCATGAGTAATCCCGAAGATCGTGTTACCTACAGCAGTATAAAATCTTTGTTACATAAGAAGAAAAGTTGGATGAACTACTCCTGACCTCTTGATTCTAAACACTGGAAGAAGCATGGCCAATAAAACCTGATTCACCAAAACATTATCTAGTGATTAAACATCATCCGGGTACGATTTTCTGTGTTGCATCTAAATGAAAGGAAAGGTAAGATTCAGTATCAGCTCTGCTGTTTGACTCAGTCTGCATTTCCTCAGCTGGTTGGCCTGAGGTCCAGTACAACATTATGCAGACCCCCTTCTCATCTGGCTCTAACTTTATGAATCCCATTTCTTTTGCAGGTATGCAGTGCTGATAAAGAGATGCTCACAAGGAAATCAGTTGTACATTATAAATGTTAAATCTTCAAGCAACATAATTCACACTGTGGAGTAGTCAAGTCAAGTCAACTTTATCTGTAAAGCACTTTCACATTACTGTACAAGTGTCAGCCAAAGTGCTGCACAAATGATACTACACATGAATGTAGATAGCAGTAAGAGTAGAGGTCCAGTGGGCAGGGTCTTCATATTACTCAAGAATTTGGGATCATATCTGGTTCACCTGATAAGAGAAAGTGAAAGTCCAGCTGAGGAGATCTGTCTCCATCCTTCCTGTGGAGATCCTCAGGAAGGATGGAGGATGGGGGAAGGTGGGGCGTTTTAGAGAAGTTATATCCTGAATCAGCAGCCAAAATTAGACTTTACATACAATTAATTCAATGTATAATAACATTTCAGTTGTATTTGAGTATTTCTGATCACACTTTGGTGATTCACTTATTTGTTTGCTACGTGATACCCAAAAACCTTGACCAGGGTTTCACTTGGTCTGTCTTTCAGCAGACTGTCAAAAAGCATTCTGGTTTTATGATCCTAAAGGAAACTGCTGTTTAGCAGAAGAACGAAGTTAATAACTATTAGAGAATGATGAAAGAGTATAAAATGGATGACACACAATACCTAACAAAGCCAGTATGTCAGGTCACATAACAACACAAATGTACTGCCCACTGTACTGTTTTGATGCTGCAGATACCAGATACCTCAGCAAAGGATTACAAGAACAGTCTCGGCTGGACAGAGAATTTTGGTGCACAGAGGAAGCGTCAGCATCTGTTGTTAGAAAGGCTCAGGCCTGTTTCTGTTAGAATCAGGTGAGATTTTTTTTACAGTCTTCCAATATTATGCAAAGGTAGGCTAAACTAGCAACATGAAAGTTGCAAGTGCAGGAAATTCTTTATAAATGTCGCTTAAATCAATCTTTTATTTCAGGATATACACAAATAAAAAGCTAAATTTCTTTATTAATGCAGTAATATGTAAGTTAGGTTTGTCATGGTTTATTGTTATTGTAGAACAATTGATCTTTGTTCTACTCTTGACTTGCACCCTTCTTTTTACAGTCTATGCTTGCACCGCCATCTGCTGGTACAAAGAAGAACTAACAATTGTGCTGCAAACAAGCTGTGGGGAATTAGAAAAAAATTAGATGATTATTAAATTACACTAATGTAGCCCTTTGTGTTTATGTCATTTTAGGTTATTTTATCTGAAAACAAGCGGTTGATATAATTATAGTTGCACAAATTCTTACTAATTGTTTGTCTTTTTGAAGTATCAGGGATCTGATCATGTTGCGTTACTCATAAAGTGAATGAATTGTGTGCAGGATCTTTCTCTCTTTTAAACACTTTCTACAAGTGGGTAAATCTGCATTAAAATATGTTTATATCCTCTTTTGTGATGATGAGTTCCAATTGCTGCAAAGGTTTTGACTGTAAATGTGATTTTTAAGCATTTTAAAGTAATTTACATAACATATTACAACATACGTGATGCGTATTGTTTCCTTCACATCGTAGCCTTAATGATTGCTTTGCTTCAATGTTCTAGGCTTTCGATTGTCAACCAAGCGTTGCTTTATTTGGCACTGAGATGAATTAAAGCCACAACTATAGCCCCGAGCAGCCGAGCCCACCCAGCCAGGTATGTGCATGCATGTCTGTTAGGTGTGTGCGTTCTGATGTACATTTCTCTCTCCCATTCTCTGTGTTTGTGTGTTTGTGTAGACACCCATATCTGGTGATCCATGTGTGTGGTCTGGAACCGAACCAGTTATCAGAGATGAGCTTACACAGAGTCATTTTCAACTTTATTTTTTCTAAATGTTTCATTACTCTTTCTCCCCCCCGCCCCCATTCCCTCATTCCTCCTCTGTTTCTCATTCTCAGACACTGAGTCAGCAGCAGCCTGTCAGTGTGTCTGCCAAGCTTTCCTTCCATCAATCAGTCATTCATTCACTCAGACTGTCTGTTTACGTCTTTGATCTCTTTTTCTATTTGACTTATTGGTGTAGAGAGAAGAAGACTGGAGGAGAGAAGTAGATTGTGATTTGCTTTTGAATTTATTTCTGTTTAAAGCTTACAGATAATCACATGGACTAAGCTACAGAAACAGAATATAGAAAAAAAGAAATACCATCACTAAAGTTCTGTGATGATGCGCTCATTTGTGCAAGATTTGATTCCCCTCCCTGCCTCTACTAACTGAGCCACTATGTACTGGAACAAAATAAATTATAAAGTGTAATGTTGAAGTTGGCAAAGTGGCTGCTACGTTGTAGCTCTGTGTCGCTGGAAAACTGTTTAGCTTCGCATACTTGAAAGAAAACAGGTAAAAAGCTCCAGTGCATCTCTGCATCTAGTCAGAAAAGCAACTTTCATATATCTTTTGAAGGATCAGTGCATAAGTTTCCAACCTTCAGACCTGTTTGGTTGGTACAATTACATCCGTTACACCCGCAGTGACATGTCCAGGGGCTGAGAAACCATAATTTTGTGGTCCAGCCTGTGGCATCACACACCAGCTGGGTTTTGACTCACAGCACCATGAGGAACTGGATATCAACATACGGGCCCTCTTGGATGTGCATCATGGCTATAAAGGACATTAATGGAGGAAGAGAAAGAAAGATGGAGGGAAAATTAAAAAGCAAGAAATATAAGAAGACCCAACACTGGGCTGAAGAGAGCCCTGAGAGGATACAGGATGTAAGACAGATACTGAATTAGCTTTTGTTCAGGGTAGTGATGTGACATTCATGAACGAACTGATTCTTTTGGATGGCTCTTTTGAATGAGAACCAAGATGTAAGCCATCCATTTGCCAGCAGTTCTCTTTCATATACAGATAATCCATGCTGCAAGAGTCTGATGTCACACGCTCCATTCATGTGAATACATCTACGAGAAGAAAAAAATACTGGGATATCTCTCCAAAGCATTAACTGAAGTTCGCTCAAGTTTCTTTTTTTATATATATTCTTTCCATTCTTCCTTTGAAAGAAACAGTTCTTCAAGATCTGGCAACCTTCAAAGAGTCATAAATCCCATCACTATTTTAGGGGCATGAAGGTACTTTGAAGGCCATTTTTAAGACCCCACAACCACTGTGCCCACTGTGGAAGTCACAAACCATGCATGCACCTTGGCTAATGGTGCAATAAAATCTCCCCCATGAAACAAGGCTGCTCTAATTCTTGCCATGGCCTTAACATGAACAGTTTAGTAATTCATTCACTAGAAAAGGTAGCACGATGAAAGCATGGAGTGGAATGCAATGAAGTTGAACTGGTTGAGCA
This sequence comes from Craterocephalus amniculus, assembly GCA_036024015.1. Taxonomy (NCBI): domain Eukaryota; kingdom Metazoa; phylum Chordata; class Actinopteri; order Atheriniformes; family Atherinidae; genus Craterocephalus; species Craterocephalus amniculus. Next base: position 6,085 of record JAVQJG010136628.1, on the reverse strand, counting down.
GGTGTAGAGAAGCTGAGAGCTGATGATGCAGTGTGTCAGGGTTTCAGTTTCAGATTAAGTTTAGGCCTTTTTTGGCATGTTAGTAGGTTCAAATCATATTTTATTTATATTATGTTGCATAATACGTCTATAAAGTTTAGAAATGAGGATGGGTTGTTTTTTAAAGAGTTTCGAACAGATGAAATTCAGAAGTGAGTATTTTATCGCATGTTTAACTTAGCTTAATTAATCATAAACTATCACATGAGCACAGGGAGCAATTATAATTCTTTTTCAACATTCTTGTGGACTGATTGTTGGAAACATTAATGACGTGCATGCACACTCACTCATTGTGAAACTAAATCTCCACACAAAGAAATTACAGTCATACCAAAAGTCCCAGCATAAATCTCCAGAACATTTTGAATGGTTTAAGTGGCATAAAGTATGAAGTTGGCATTAAACATGTGTGTAAAGAAATCAGAAATCTTCAAAAGTCTAGAGATTAAGAAAAACAATAGTATGAAAGCTAAGATCAAAGGAGCTCCAGGTTGACCTGTAGTTATCAGACTGAGTAAAATGACATTACAGATGGAAATAATGCTTTCACTGATTTACCACAGTCAGAGAGGGAAACCGCTTTAGAGCTCTTTAAAATGCACTTAAACAGTTTGTTTATAGGCAACAAAGTGGAGGTCATAAAAAACCCACCTTACCTAAGACACGGTGCAGGTTTTGTCATGCTGTGAGGCTGCTGGCTGCCTCTGCTGATGCTTAAGGTAGAAAAGAAAGGCTGAAAAAAGAAAAACTTTACAGCTGTTTAGAGAGAAAACAAAATACTTGATGTGAAATTGAGTTCTGGCATCACACAGTTAAACGATAAATAAGGACTTGTTTAAAGAAAAACACCAAAGAGAAAAATCTTTGCTAAGTGGTGCAATATGTTATTAAAATCCTGGATGAGTAGAAAAAGATTTTTTTCTTTATGCCCTCTAAACAGAGTTTCTGCAACCAAACCTTACCTCAGTGATCCATGTGCTGCACTTTGAAGATTTGCATTATTTTTCTATAGCACAAACAGAAACAGCCCAGACAAGTATCAGAGTTCTGTCAGACACACATCAGCTGTATCATCACCTTCTGATGAAAGACACGCTGCACTTTCAGAGATTGTTATCCACATTTCAGGCAAAATTGTAAATGATATAAATAATGTATTTTATGGCTGCATGTATTTTGCAATAACTCTTATTGGGTTTACGTGGATCCTGCAGCTTTTTTATTCATTTTTTATTTTTGATTATTTAATTTTTTCCCTTAAGCTGGTCTTTGTACATCTGCATGTAACCTTTGTATGCATGTACAGTTTGTATCGCTTGCTGTGGTAAAGCAGGAAATGCAACAGCACTTGAGTCCAGAACATCTTTTTTGTGGTGACAATAAAGTGTTTTGTATCGTATCACATTGTGCATAGTATTGCATAGTATCGCATTACATCATATCGCATCGTAATACATGACATCGTATCACATTGCATCAAATTGCATTGAATCCTTCTGCATAATATCATGTTGTATCACATCATATTACCTTGTATCCCTATTTATTCCATGATATTGCATTATATTGCATTGTATTATGTCATATCGCATCACATTAAACTGCATAGTATTGCATCGTCTCACAATGTATTGCATCATATTGCATTGTATTGCTTCACATCACATCATATATTGTTTCTAGAGCCTCTCTTCCAAAAGCTCATAGATTTGTTTGCCAGTTTCCACCATTTCTAAAGTAAGGATCAGGAAACTAATGCTGACTGTGCAAAATCCATCAGTGTGTGGATGGAAAAACTTTATACATGCTACTATTTTTAGTTTGGTCGGGTTACTGAGGTCCAAACTAAACGAGACAGCCTTATAATTCAGCTGCATTTAGACAACAATGAGACGAAGAAGTGAGACAAAGAGCTAAAATGGCAAGAGACCTTCTCATTCAGAGCCGATATCTGTTTCTATCAGTCACCACAACAAACCGGATAAACACATCCTCTATCATTAGACAAATAATAAAAGAAACTTTTAAACATGAAAAATGATGCACACAAGCGTGAGGGAAACAGAGAACCTACATGATAAAAACTTTAATAATTCCACAGATTGTTGCTAAACTTAAGTTAAGCGATTTAGAGTTGAACAGTTTGAAACAACTGAGTTCAAATGCAGATTACCAGAGAAATGATTTCCAGATGGAATCTTCCAGTACATCTCACTGTGCACTGATTGGACACTGAACAAAAGAAGTCCACCTTAACCACAGCAGAGGTTTAAATCTTCCTAACCCCCGTGTGTTCGTCTCCATGTTTCTCTTTGTCTCTGTGGTTAAGTGGTGGTCTTCTGCTCTGTTCTGGCACAGCTCCAGAGCAGGGGGATTACTGTTAAACGGCTATAATCTCTGCTGTTTCCTCCATCGGTCCAGGCCCATCTGATGGGAGCTGGTGTTTAGAAGGGGCTCCACAGGACGAGATGCTCTTTAACTGTAATCTCTGTAATCTCTATTCTTAAAGCAGACCAGGGTCCCACACTTCTGCCACCTTCATGTTCTGCAGCTTAGCGTCTGTTTTTTCAAAGCAGTTTGACAGAAAGACACTTTTCCCTTGAAAATTTAGCACTTTTTGAGTAAATTCTGTACAATCTCACAACTTTATTTTAAAGGGATTAAAACCCGCTGACCCTATAGTCTGCATGTGTGAAACCCAGGGGTGGAAAGTAACTAATTAAATTACTTGTGTTACTGTAATTGAATAGCTTTTTTGTGTACTCATACTTTTTCAAGTACTTTTTAAAAAGTGTAATTTTCCTTTTACTTAAGTACAGTTTCTTTTAAGTAACGTGCTCCAGTATATTTTACATCACAAATGTTACTGGGTACAAAAAAAAGAAAAAAAAGGCTGAAACAAAGAAAAGAAAACGTGTTCTGGAAATGAATCACGGGAAGGAGAAAGTTCATTGTGCGAGCGGAGACGGCATTATAAGAGCGATGGCGCATATCTCACACACAGACCATAACGAACATGGAGGAGGCAGGGGAAGGTGTTGTGGTGGACGACTGTGCATCACTACTTGTTTATAAAAATATTTTTTTTCTTTTACTTAAAGTACATTTAAAATTATTAACTTTTTACTTTTACTTGAGTAAATCTTTTGACTGGTAACTTTACTTGTACTTAGGTGAAATCACATCAGAGTAACAGTACTTTAACTTGAATATAATATATATTATAATATATATAATAATATTTTTGTACTCTTTCCACCTCTGGTGAAACCGCATTTTCATATGTAAACCTGTATAATTGCACTACTGCATCTGAGATCTGCATCTCACAGTGATTAAATCACAGATTCAGAAACACTGAATCACTAAAAACTGCTCCTTTCACTGCATTTACATCCAGAACATCTTTGATTTTATTTAGATGACACAAACAAGATGAAAAGATTACTGGCTACGTTATAATAGTAAATGGTAAAAGGACTGTACTTGTATAGCACTTTTCTAGTCATGTGACCCCTCAAAGCGCTTTAACACTACATATCTCATTCACCCATTCATACAGCACCTCTATTGAAAAATATAGGTGCTTGGAAACTATCCATTTACACACATTCACACATCAGGAGGCATTGTACGGTTCAGTGTCCAAGGACACTTCGACATGTAGCGACATGAATTGATCCGCCAACCTCCTGTTTAGTAGACGACTGCTCTGTCCACTGAGCTATAGCTTATGACTGAAAAAGAAGTAAATGAAAAATAAATCTTTTTGTCGTGTTTAATCTGCATTATCTTTGGAATGATTAGATTTAAGGCAATGTTTGCATTTCTTCATGAAGATATTTATGACTAAGATTTAACTAATTTGCATTACATTTTGGAAAAAGTACTGAATAAATTTGAACAGGAACATGAAATATTTATAGAACATGTGAGCTGTATAAAACAGCACCACTCCAGTACAGAACAGATGTGCCACTGGGCCAAAGTGGCCGCTGTGAAAACCTCGGCTGAACCATCAAGAACCTTTTTAATTTGTTCTGCTTCCCTTTGCAGAGATAATGTCAGAACACAAATCCGATAGAGGTTTGGAGCTGCAGCTGCATAATTCCAAGGGAATTCATCCCGGTTGTGTTTGTTATCTTTAGACAAGCCTGAAACCTTTGTCTCGCTATACTATGTGCCATATCTATTTATTCAAATTATTTTTTTTATTGATACTTCACCAATAACACATACATGGACTTTTATACACTTTAACAAATCTCTCTTTAGGCAAGGCAAGGCAAGTTTATTTGTAAAGCACATTTCATGTACATGACAATTTAAGTAACTTACAAACATTAGAAATATTACAGCAGTGTGCAAAAAGCAATGAAAAGAATTAAAAACAAAAGTAAAATCACAAAACAAGAAAATGAAAGAAAGAAAAAAAATCACTCATCATAAAAGGCTGCTAATAGAAAAGTTTTTAACCTGGATTAAAAGTATTTAAGTGGACATTAATGACCTTCAAACTCAGCCTTAAGACTTACTTGTTCCACTCTGCCTTTGACAATTAGAATAGAAAAAAGACAACTGTCTCAGTTGGTCTTGTTGCTGTAATATATTACAAGATTTGAATGTTTTAACTGTAGAATCAAATTTTATCACATTTTAAAGTTATTTTAGAATTAATTAAGTATGTACGTATGTACGTATGTATGTATGTATGTATGTATGTATGTAGGCATGCATATGTGTACATATGAATGAATGCATGTGTGTTTGTACTGTATTCTTGTATGTTTGCATCTTTTCATGTGTGTGCTTATGTATGAATGCAGCATGAGTGAATGTATGTATGTATGTTAGAATGCATGAGTGTAAATATGTATGTGTAAATGTGTGCATGCTTGTATGAATGAATGTATGTACTGTATGTGTGTATGTGTGCATGCATATTTCTATGTATGTATATATGCGTTTATGTGTCTCTGTATACATGTATCAATTTCCATATAAATACATCTGACAGACTTAAAAAGACTTTAAATGAGAACCAGGCATTAGAAAGTATACAAGATGGGAAAACAAATTTAATTTGACATATTTTACATATTAAATATGTCTATGCCACAATACATGTGTATGAGTGCAGAAGTATACTACTTACTGTATATGTAAGTACATATGTAGAAAAAATTTAAATGTATGCTTGTGTGTATAAATGCTGCTTAGAGCAATAAATACACACAGTTTTACAATGAGTCCACACAGACTAGTAAACACAAATATGTCCAATCTTGAGATTAGCACAGTTTAATAATTGTGTATTAATGTATGAAAAACTATAATTTAGTAAATTTATATTTTTTATGTCTCCTTGTATTTGAAATAATTTAGCCATTACTGGAAGGGAAGGATCATTCTGGGTTTGGGCACCCCTGATCATTTTCAAGATTTTTCTTTATAAATCATGGAATGTTTGGATCATCAGTTTCAGTTAAATATATCAAACAGCAGACGAACACAGTGATATTTGAGAACTGAAATTATGTTTATGGATTTACATAAAGTGTTCAATAATTACTTAAACAAAAATAGGCAGGTGCATAAATGTGGGCACCCCAACAGAAACATGCCTTTAATATTTAGTGGATCCTCCTTTTGCCGAAATGACAGCATCCAATCGCTTCCTATAACCTCCAATAAGTGCCTGGATTCTGGTTGAAGGTATTTTGGACCATTCTTCTTTGCAAAACATCTCCAGTTCAGTCAGATTTGATGGCTTCTGGGCCTGCTTTAAATCACACCACAGATTTTCAATAATATTCCGGTCTGGGGACTGAGATGGCCATTCGAGAACATTGTACTTGTTCCTCTGCGTGAATGCCTTTGTAGATTTTGAGCAGTGTTTAAGGTCATTGTCTTGTAGAAGTATCTAGCCCCGGCGCAGCTTCAACTTTGTGACTGATTCTTGAACATTGTTTGTAAGAATCTGCTGATACTGGGTAGAATCCATCCGACCTTCAACTTTAACAAGATTGCCAGTACCTGAACT
>JAVQJG010136624.1:0-11915 GCA_036024015.1 Craterocephalus amniculus | reverse complement strand
TAGTGTTGCTTCTCACCTTTTAGATGTATTTATGCCCAAGTCATAAATGTGTATTGCACATTCTCAGGATCTTGCGGCAATGTGCCATGTTTCCGCTCCAGGGGATCAAAGATAGCAGCGCATGGTCAGCTTCAGTCCTCACAGTCACTGAATTTTTTATTTTTCATTTCCATGTACAATGTTTCAATATAAAAACAAAACGAATAAATAAAATACAGTGATTTGATTGCAAATATTTGAAAACCTAAATGTAACTGAAAATGGTAATAGTTTTAGATATTATTCATGTATTTTAAATTAAAATTTAGTCAATAATTTCAGAAGTGTTTCTAAGCCAGTACCATAATACAACTGTTTGATAGCATGGCTACTCAGCCTTGTTCATGGCCCACAGAGATTTCCTCAGACTTGCAGTGGGCAACAAATGAGCTGATTAAATTATCTGCATCATAAACATTGATTTGCATCATGTTAATGAATTTTGTTAGTTTTTAAACTAACATTTCAAAAATTTACTCCTGCAGCTATAACTTCGATAAAGAAAAACAAAGACGGTCCACTGTGTATGAAACCGTGTCACACTGTGGCAGCTTCCATAAAGTTCACGGAGAAATCGAGTGGAGAGCTGCTCTTCTGTTTCGTACTGAAGCTGTTATTTCCTGATCTAATAAAGCCATCATTTAATCATTACCATGATGCTTCTTTGAAGTGCACAGACATTTCTGCCGTTATGTATACTAATTTAGTGCATCATAATCTCTTCTTTTAGGCATCTGGTGTCTGTGGCAGCAAACAGAGACAGTTTAAGCCTTGAAATCACATGTATGTTGTCATTGATGAAGCAGCTGGGAAGGTCAGGGAGACTGTTTCCCTGCACTCCCCTCATATTGCTCATTTGTATCTTGCTCTTGTTTCAGCAGGTATCTTGTTTTCCCTCCGTAATGAAACCATGGTAATCATGTCATGAACTGGGATTGTGTCCTTGGGTAATATAAACAAATGCTTTCTCTATCTTTAATTAGCTTTTTCCTCATTGTCAAGCCAAAACGACTCCCATATGAGGTTTTACCGGAATAAACACACAAAAACGTTATCCCTCCCTTTTGAAGACTGAGTCAATGAATTACAAAAAAAGTACTTATCCTGTGACTAGATGCTCCCCAATGTGGCAGCACAGGGCTGCCCCGTCTGCCCTTATATGTTTTTCATGCTGCTCATCTGATGTTTTCGTCTGCCTCTTGATTAAAGGTGTTAGTTTTAGGGCCCCAGGCTGTGTTTCTGTCCTCTGTGGCAACCTTGGTTTCTGCCACTAATTCGGGCTGACACATGGGCAATTGCACAAACAGGAGGAGACGTAAATCACTGGCGCAGTGCTGCACAAGGCATCAGTATAACTGGAAATGCACGTCATTGATGATTTTGTGATGTAGAGAGAATGCCGAGCCTATTTATTTATGTATTGTCAGAGCCAAGCTTCAGTGAGGAGAATAAGGAGGGAAAAGCAGAGCACTTCCTGCATTTAAATAAGCTGGCATCATGTGAGAACAAAAGAAAGCGATGACATTAAATCACACTGTACCGTTTAATCACTGACACTGGTGTGTCTGTGCATGTGCTGAGGAAACCTCAATCTGTTTACACGGTTGTACAATGCAGGATTTGTCTTCCTTATAGATAAACAGATCTTTGAGAAAAGATCTAATGATTTATAAGTTGAATGCATGTTTTTATGTTAGTTTTAGCAAGAAAAATTAAGGTTTGATTTATTTATCAGAAGTATCATATAAGTACAATCTCCTCTGAAGTCACAACTTTTCTGTGTGTGTGTGTTAACATGTAGCTATCAGTTGGCCTGCATGCTGTCCAACACTGCCGTTTAGCCTCAGGGAAATTGATACTTTTGATTTATCATTCACTTTTACATCTCTCTAAGATAATGACCTACATTCAGCAACCACTCTGTATGTGTGTAAGAGAGAGAGAGAGTAAGGTTTAGGTGTTAGGAGAGAGAGAGCAGAAATAATGGGTGAACATCACAAAACTTGTGTGTACATGTATGTGTATATATATATATACACATATACTCACATTTATTGCATTCATTCTGTATTCTCAGTGTTCATCCCTTTCAGCTTACACACACTCGTTTACACATAATGTCCACACATTGTTATTCTTTCCAACTAAGCACCACCACAGCAATCGAGAGCTTTTGAAGAACTACCTCGCCTCAGGTGTTCCCCTCTTCTAATCCTCTCAAAGACAGTGTTGGAAACATCTCTGCAGGGAATGATGTGGCTCTTGAGACACACTAACACTCTTTATTTCCATAGCAGGTCTTCATTTTAGATTTAAGAGCACTTTTCAGGGCCTCCAGCTCAGTCCAGCTAAATGATGAGTCAGTCGTTAGTCTAGCAGCCTGCACTGGAATAAATAGAGACAGACATCATTAGGAGAAAATAATGGGTAATGATTGTTAAGGTTCTGCGACCACTAATGACTTCTGAGAGTGTTTTTCAGTAACGCTTTTGCATGCATCGGGAAGAAGAATGACTTGAGTTGGTGCGGATAAATAATAACGTCTGTGCTACACACCCCGACTGCATTATGACTACTCTGACCTTTTAATGTCAGTGAATGAAAACTGCTGTCGGTGACAAACACACAGCAGAATAAGTAGTTTGAAGCAGCTGAGGCTACAGAAGGGTCCCCACCCCTGTCTGTGTGTGTGTGAGTGGGTGTAAATCTGTGTGCCCGTGTCCCTGTATCAGCAAAACATGATGTGAGTCACGGTCTCCTCCGGAGGTTGTGCTTTCATTTGTTTATGGTTGGAATTTAGGCATCTTTGTAGAAAATGAGCCGTCCTACCAGAAAAACTCATCCGAATTAATGTTCCATAACAGAGTTTGTCTGTGTGTGTGTGTGTATGAGAGCAAACATCTGCTTTTACTGCCGGTGGGAAGTTGTCTGTGTGTGTGTGTGTGTGTGTGTGTTTGCACTTAAAAGAGTGTACATGTATATAATGTGTGCGCTCCAGGCAGATGTAGCAGTGGCTGCAAATCAACCCAGCCAAGCTGATAGAGAAAATGAATTCTACCCTCCACTATCATCCCTTAGGACAAAAACAAGGAGAGAGCTTTACACCTGCAGGGAAGTGTCTCTCTTTCCTTACCTCCTCCTCTTCTGCTTGAAACATACTTTCTAAATTTTTTGCACATTTTTGTTGTTTATTCAGCTTAACATGAGGCACAGCAGGTATTACCTGGGAACAAACAGTAAAAAGTAACAACCCACCACTGCGAATAAAACATTCTCATCTATTGTACTGCTTGTGATTTTATGCAAAATTAACAGTCTGAATGTGCAAGTTAAAGTGTGAAGGGCACTGCAGCAGTGTCTGTTCGAATGATCTGCAGAAAGTGCAGGTCCACTGTTTCTACAGCAGTGGGTGCCATCGGATCACGGATTCCCTTATTTCCTTTGACCCACTGTGTCTCTGAGAGGGAAAAGACAATTTCACATCAGTTCTACAGGCGATCTCTGTTCAACCTGATGCTCTTGGCATTGCGGTGCAACTTATTAGCACTGATTGGGCCATTGGGAAAGGATTTGTTTGCTGACTTATGTTTAGGCGTAGCTTCTCTTTGATTTGCAGTTTACACACACCAACCTCAGCAACTCTCCTTTGTCCTGAAACCTCATCTTATGCACTTCCACGCCATGGACAGATAGATCAGCTGATACTTCGGCACCTCGGACAACCCTTCCTCTGCAGTCTTTTAAACATGCGTGTCTTCTATCATCTTGTCGTCGTGCCTTTTAAGCAGCATACATCACAGCATGTTTGAAGCAGAGATATAGTGATAGTGCTGAATAAGAGCACATTACAAATAGCCCCAGCAGGTTTTTATGGGCTAATTTTTAACACAAAAACTGAGCCTTGTTGTAATAAATTCTCATTATTACACAGATTGTCCACATCATATGAGAACATCATGAAAGTTTAATTTAGCTTTAATAGCAAGATCGCATTCAGTGCATTTTGGGGGCAAGGCGGTTTGGTGAGGCCATTTTATAACAATCCACTGCATGAATAGGGATCAACCTGTGCTTTCAGTGATAAAGTCATTGTTATTCTGGCTTGTGAGCTGCGGGAGCAGTGACAGAAAACATTCTGGCAAATAAACAGAGGTTCATTGGCACAACGGAGGCTGGATCAGAGTGCGGAATTATGCAATGAAATCTAACAGGCCTCTGTGGGGCAACATGAGCTGAAGAACTCATAAATGTTTGAGGACCTGCAGGGGTAATACGCGCTTTTGTCGACGTTCTCAGCTCACACGGCGAAGCTCTCGTTGTACTTTGTGTACAGCAAAAGCTCTCTTCATATCACCTGTGCACAAAAGAGTGGGGAAATATTACAGTCAGAACGAATGGCGCTGTCGTTTCGTCTTCACACCACAATCACAAAAACATGTCCTCACAAATTGGCATTCGGATATTAAGGGCAGCTGCGACACCTATGTGTTGAGTGTCTCGGTAAGGTCTTGTTTCCTTCTGATGCTCCTTTTGTGGTAATCATGACCTGCCCTTGGAACAATTTTCTTCACAACTGCCTGGTAATGTTATAAAGAAAGGCAGTCTGATTGGCCCTCATGCCTGCCGCTGTCTTCCAAGCACCCTCCAGCTGTCATCAGCTGCCACCGCACAAATCTACTTCCACAAGTGATTTATTCGCTCAGGCTGACTCTTGCATCACCTCTGCTCTTGTTTTGCAGACTGACAAACTTGAGAGATACACGGAAATGACTCAAGAGAAAAGGACCTAATAGGCTAATAATGTTCACCAAAGACTGAGTCCCTGCTGTTTTTGTTGGGGAAAGTGCCAAGATTGACAAAAGGTTAATGTTAATGAAACCCAAATACCAGAGTTTTGTAAGGATGCCGAGTTTTAACCTCCATAGACTCTACCGCTCACCTTGAAATGTGCCTTGGCTTAGTCTATTCTCAGGGACAGAAAAAAACAAACTCTGCTTTGACTGTAAACAACTCTGTCTGTCTGCATTTATTATCATCTACCAAGTGTGTAACCACTTTCATCTGTTTCAATATTTATATGATTGCTGCTGAAAGTAAATAGTCATTTCTTTCATTTTCCAATTAGACTTTTGGATTGTCATCACTTGTAATTAGAACAGACATAGCAGCTCTCAGAGGCTTTCTAAGCTCCTCCCAAAGCTCCTTGAGATTGAATATCACAGAGTACTGTTAGGATTTCATCAAATCTGATTCCAGTTTCTTTGCACCTTTAAATCTCATGGGATCCATTCATTCATCACACACTGCAAACTAATAATAAATTAAACAAAAATGTCAGGCTCTTTGTTAGCTTCCGGTCTTTGTCAGTGCTTTCCAAGGTTACCAAACTTAATCACATCACTTCTAATGACTTTGGAGCCACAGAAAGTATGAATGCAAAACACAAGCTGACTTCATGGTTGAGTTTATCTTGATCAGCTGTCGGCACAAGCAGCTTCCTGTGCAGCTCATCCAACAGAGAATCTGATAAAGTTGAGAGTAGATAATGTGATCATATGAAAGCAACAAACTTTAACCATCAGTTACTTCCTGGTTGGACAAAGACCAACTCTTTTATGCACTTTACACAAAACTGTTGCCAGCTGAAAGTTAACAAGCAACACTTTCTTCTTTTTCAGTCAGCATGAGCAGTTGCTTATAAACAGAAATGACTTTCGTTCAAGAGGATTTTAGATTAAAGTTATTTCAACACTCCAACATTGCATTATCAGGGATGATTTATGTGACAAACTTTGACAACATAAGGCAGCGTTTTTGCAGCGCTTCTATTATGTTGCAACAAATCCCCTCTTGGCATCAGCATTAAATTTCTGGTGAAAGCATCCATATCTCTGATTATACTCTTTATGAATAGCTTGGATTTCTATTTTTGAAAATTGAAATCCTATATGATTTGAATATTTTTTATTAGCTATAAAAAGTTTATAAGTCCAATGTTTGTGTTTCCCATCTGGATCGTCAGGGTCAGCATCTCTCCTCTGACATCAGCAGTAAGGTGCAGCATCACTCATTATCTTTGTTACCAACTCAAGAGCCAGATTGCGGAATCAGATGGAAATTCCCCTGATGAAGAGACAGGACGGGGGTGTGAATGAATTAACAAGTAAAGCAAAGAACAAAGTGTCTGATTACAGTTTTAACTCAAAATCGGTGCTGCCAGCCATTAGCCACAGTGCTCTGAGGAGGAACTACTCACAGAGGTGAATCTCACTCTTTGTCAAACGGGTATTTAAGCTATCATGCTGCATATCAGTTCCCATACAACTATGTTCCTGGGGTTAGCCTCCGAGCAGATCTAGACTCTTGAATCAATTACCACTTCAATGCCCACAAACCCAGATCCCATTTCTCTGTGTCACGCTCGATAAAACCTATTCCCTGTCTTTCTGCATTGTCTGTCTCTCAGCAGCTGGAGCTGCTTTTCATTTGTTTCATAGATCTTTAAAGAGTTGCCCATTTCACATTATGTGAAGTGACTTAAAGCTTCTTTTGGAGTGAGTGGATGCCAACAGATGCGAATTTCTGAATTTTTGACTTTATCTGCATGTTCACAAGTTGAACTCGTCACGTTTTGAGCATAAATGTTTCATATCTCGAAAGAAATGGGATTTCAGACACAGCAGGGTTGCATTTCTTTATCAAACCCCACCATGAAACAGCTATGTAAATGCAGATGATGTTACAATTTTCAGTGACACTGATGCTTCATGTATTCACTGCTGAACCTGGAAAACATATTTCAACCTGTTTCAAAAGGGGTCTGATGCACTGTTCTTACACATTCATCGGGACAACTGAAGCTTCCTTATGATTAATATTATTGTTGAACAAATCCACACCTAGAAGTGAATACTAGATGTTTTAAACTAATCTCAATGCCTAACAAGTGAGTTTGTCTTTCTCAGAACAATGATATGAAGCTGTTACAGATTAAACTATAAATAGGATGCAACATTCACTTTACCCAATTTACTTGTTTATTCACAAAATGATTATTGGATACCCCTGGATAGTGGATATCGAAGACCGCTTTATTTCATTAATCACAAGCTATTTATCTACTGACTGACATTTTCTTGAGCTGCTAATGATCAAATTGCTTAGGCAGCAACCTCAGCAGTGTATAGCTCCTCAAAAAGGTGAATTGTCTTTCTTCATTGTAAATCTCCTCTTCAAGATGGCCCACAGGTTCTAAAGAGGATTTGAGTGAGAAAAGAAAGTGAGCAGGTTGTAATTCAGTCAGCTCTGAGGCCAACCTCTTCCTTAGTTAAAAGTGGTGTAATGCCTGGCATGTAATGGAGTGTGGTCCTACATAATCATCATGGCCTTAGTGAAAGCAGCAGGGTGGGGATTCAAGTCCATTCCAAATGCAAAAAGGGTCAAAGTAGCTCATCCTTTAGGATAGAGGCCCATACCTGTACCTAACCTCCACCCTGCTGAGGCTTGACAGGAAGTGGAGGTAAATTTTCTGACGTAGCTAAGCCAATCCATTAGACCAATCATAGACCACTCTGCCTATAAAACCCTTGAATCCTCTGGTATTTCTTGGCCTAATCCTGACATTTCAGCTTTTGAACTTTATTCACTGGTGGCTGTGTTTCTCTCTCTGTGTTTCTTCTCTCATTGTCTGTGAGCACAATGTAGTTCCTCTTGACAGACTGTAGATCTAGATCTCTTGAAAACCTGGAGGCTTTGCAGGATGACAGATGGTGTGTTTTTATCACATTTAATTGTTAACAAGTTTCCAGTTGACCGGTGTCGCTTCTATTTGAAATACATTTGCATTTTTATTTGTCTAATGTTGCCTTAAGAAATAAGTGACAAGTTGTATATAATTTATTATGAATCACAAATCAATGTAGGCTAGACATCCCTCCTCTAAAGATATATTATATAAATCAAACACATATTTTGATCTATGTCAGTCAGAATTGGATTAGATTAGATTAAACAGATGGATATGTATATAAAATCAGGCAGGCCAATAAAATGTGATAAAACGTAAAAATCAAGAAAACAGAGAGAGTGAGAAATGTACTGGATGTGGTAAGGTAACTAAGCAGTGTGTTGCTTTAAAGTGAATCAAGGACATATAAAGAGGAGTAAAATGCATTAGAAATGCTTTAGTAATAATTGAAGAATCTGCAAAGTCTGCTTGAATTAGCACCACATTTTTCAAGTATATCACTGCATGAAAACTAAATTATACAGCTGAGAACAGTGAAACAGTCTCCATTCTGATTGATAGTCCTCTTCATCATACTGTTGGCTTTTTGACATAATCAGACCAAGATGACACCTAACACATCAACATCTGCTGTAGGACTCAAACAAATAGGAATGACTGGTGTTTCAATACAAATTTACATAAATGTAAGTGTGAATATACTGTATATATATACATATTTATACATATTTATATTTATCTATTTCAAGTGGAGTCCTGCAGCTTTCTATGAAGGTGACCCTCCTCAGATTCAGTCAGCGTTGTTCTGTTTCATCATGAATATGTAAAAGATCTTTTTTTTGGCTCCATTTGAGATGAGATCAATTTGAGGCTGAAGTAGATTGACTCACTGACTGTTAAATACCCAGAAATCTCATTGACATGAGTGACAGCCGCTGCCCTTCTCCGGTTAGAGAGTGAGAGGAATATTAGTCCAGTTGAGCGAGCATATGTGACGTTGCATGTGCAGGGTTGTGAGCACTGGCTGCTTAAAGTGCACCCACAAAGATGTCATGCTGCAGCAAATGAGAGGGAAATCCCTTGATTTTCCTTTTTTTCTTTGACAAAACAGGCAATTTGCCACACAAAGTAGGTTAATTTTGCTGATTTTTAAACACAGTGCAGATAAAAAATGGCTGGATTCCTTTTGGGACACACACATACACACAGAATTCCTCAATTATTCATGCAGGTATAGATTACTCCTTCAGAGAGGGAGAGTTTACACAGGTGAAAAAAAAAAAGTTGATCCATTTCACCTTATCTACCCTATTTCCTGTTACCACTTTGATCTCCAGCAGACCTCCTCAGCTATATCATCCCAACTTGTCTTCACAAGAGAACCTTTGAATCTCCCCGATGATGAAACATGCATACACAAACACGCACTGATCAGCCAGCTGGTGAAAGGCTTGCTTCGTTAATCTATGCACAGAGGAGGCATTCAGTCCCCCTGCCTATCTGGTCTCTCCGAGCACTGCTCAACGTGACTCAGTTAAGTCGGTTCATCTCCTTTTGAATGGTCAGGTATTGTTTTACTAGCCAGGATCCTCTTACCGTGGGTAACAAAGAGGAGCCATCACACACACATACACGAGCACAAACCGTGGAGCAGACAGAGTCGCTGGGTCAAGTCTGAGAGCGGTCACATTTTCCCCCAGGCATCTGCCTAGAAAGCTACAAGGGGATCACGTCCCCTCCAGCATTTCACAGCGTTCTCCATCTATCGCCATGCTGACTGGAGTCCGTTTTTATTCTTTTCTTCATGAGTTTCTGTGAAGTTGTTTATGGGACTGAGCTGTGTTTCTCCCCCTGCTGAGGCCATCTCCTCAGGTAGGACAAATCAACAGGTAAATTAATGAGCAGTGAAGTTGTTTATTTCCTATTTGCCATTCCTGGATGATTCAGTTTGGATCTCGCTGCGCTGGCTTTGTTAAGAAACTGTGTTTGGCATATTTATTGTACCTGGCCAGTCGCTGTGTTATGTTTCTTTTCTTATTTCTTATTTTTTTATCTGTTTTTTTGCTGAATGAAATAATAAGCTTGTTGTGCATTTTGAGTCCAAAGTTTATCTGTATAGTTCTTTTTCTTTGTCTCCTTTACTGAAAAGCCTTTGGGTTAGATGTATATCATGCATACTGAATACTTTTCATTGTTTGTTTTGTTTTTGTTCCGCATTTAAATACATTCATGTTGACTTAATAGGTGGCCCAAGGTTCGCTATAGGTGTGAAAGTTTGGGGCTGTCTGTGTGACTGGTCTATAAGGGGTGAAGTGAGTAAACTAGCATTCAACCATCAAAACTAACTGAAAACGTAGTCTGTGAAATGTTTTGTTTCTAACCCCAATTCCACATGGCATAAAATCTAAATTAAAACAGCATGTATCATTTAGAGATTTCATGTTTTATTCCCAGAAGAATATAGATTTAAAAAAATCATATGTAAAAAGTGGAACATTTTACTTTTCTATTTTTTTCTTTAAGTCAGGATGAACTCTTTATCCTGACTTTGATGCCAGTAACAGTACAGTTGGAACAGGCCATGTTGCACTGACCACTGTGCATTAATAACATACTGTAAACAACTGGGAACTACAGTGACCAGTTGTTGGGAGGTTTCTTGAGAAGAATGCTATAATTCTAGTAGCTCTACAGTCATTTTCTATATTGTAGTTATTATCTTATTATATACCAAATATTTTAGTCTGTGAAAAGTCTGGACAGCAGGTAAGCCAGCAGGGCCTGCACTGTTGTACGAAAGCATGGTGTAATAGATACAAGCAACCAGCATTGACTTCATGGAACACAAGCCTCCCCGAAAGAGACATTGCCTGGATGAGTGCATATGTTGGTCTAAATATGTGTGTGAACCTGCCAGCATTGATAATGCCTTTCCACAAGTCTAATTTACCCGCTCCACAAGGACCACCCTAACAGAGATGCAGGCTGTAGGAGAGTATTGAAAACAAACCCACAGGTCCTCCTTCTCCTTTTTACTAAAGACGAGGACAAAGACAAAGAAGAAGAAAAAAAGGATTGATCTGATTGGAAATATTTTTGCTCTGGATCATGTTTATTGCTTCTCTTTTGCATGATAGAGTTTTAGTCTACATTGTGGTGAGCTCACAGACAGAGAATTATGCAAGTCTTCCTCAGCATGCATTTGGCCAGATGATAGTAAAGTGCTAATGATATCAGCATCCTTGTCTGTGCCCTTTGCTCTCAGAAATGTTGCTAAATTCTCTGAAACTTTATGTTATGTACTGTAGAAAATTGAGTGATCAAATTGTCCCTGTTTAACATCGATTTACTATTTGTGGACTCACTTTTTACAGATTGTTAAACCACTGCTTATCTTTATCCCTGAGAGCGCTGCTGTCCTTTTTATCACCTATCACACTATTGACCTGTAGCCATTTAACCTAAATACTTCAAACCTGTGCTTTCAGTTGTTTTTAGCGCTACTTACTTTTCAAGCCTTTTCTTGTTACACTCCAATTTCTTTGAGACCATTTGCTGCCATTAAAGTCAATATTAGTTCATACTTTCCATCAACTGGTAAAACATCTCAGTCATTGCGTTTATTATATCGGTTCACATATTTTGTTAGAATAAAAAAAATAATACAGTGTACTTGCTAAATTTGTAACATAATTAGTTAACTTTTGTGTTTGTGATGAAGAATTATTATTTCTATTTACACTTTAATTAAACTAATTTTTATTGCAATTATATCTTTATTGGAGTACAGGTATGAAATAGTTGTACTGTATAAGACGTTGTGTATAATAATAATAATAATAATAATAATAATAATAGTGATAATAATAATAATAATAATAATAATAATAATAAAAATGATAATAATGATAAGTATAACAAAAATTTAACATTTTGTGTCTGACTCTTCATGGTTAAAGGGACTATACCCGATTTCACTTCTGGCTAGCTTAGTTAGCGATAGCGGCAAATTTTTTTAGCTTTTGTGTGACGCTTTTTCTTGGCTAAGGGGTTTAACTTTCATAATTTGTCTCCGGATCACTAGGGGAACGCTTTTACTGGCTGATCGGAGTCTGGAAGTTCCAAAAAT
>JAVQJG010136614.1:0-21953 GCA_036024015.1 Craterocephalus amniculus | reverse complement strand
TTTCAGTTGATTTGTAATGAATACACAATGTATGACATTTCATGTTTTTTAATTGCATTACAGGAAATAAAGAACTTTATCACAATATTCTAATTTTCTGAGACAGACCTGTATAGTATAGTTTTTAGTGCTACATTTTGCACATAATCTGAGATGTACTGCATACTGTGTGTGTGTGATTCAAAACTGTACTTAAGTAAATGTAAAACTATAAGCAACTGACTCATGGGTTTGGTGATTTGTCATTCAGTGCTTTGAAATGGCAAAGAAGCGACATCATGATATATTTATTTAGTATAGAAGTGGTGATTTGAAAGTCAATGAGTGTTCTGTTCTGCAAAAAGTGTGAATTGCTCTGCAAAAATTGTGAAGCTGATTATAGTGATAAAAATCTTGTCTGATCTTCACTCTTTGAGTGTAAGGTGTTGATCATTTGTTTGTTTTTAGTGTTTACGCAAATGTAAAAAAATAATGTAATTGTGACGGCTGCATTGGAGCAGCATCTGAATTCTGCTTCCTAGTGTCCATTTTTCAATAGTGTGTTCAAGTGAGCAAAAAATGTGTCCGGTCTTTTGAAAAAAGGAGTGCAGGACTTTTGAGAGCTGAAAGTAAGCCATGCATTTTGTTCAAGGTTTTAATAGCAGAGTCCTATTTTTATTAAATGTGTGTGGAGCCAATTGGTGGTACTGTGCAGTCAATGGAATTCAGTGTCTTTTCAATCCAGAAAAAACATTATTCTTGAAACTAAGGTTGCATGATACAGAGAAAATGTATCATTATTGTGACATCAACATGTGCAATGTTACAGATGTTTTGGCTAGAAATAGAAAAGCACACATGTATAAATGAGAGCTGAATTCCACTTAGCAAAGTTTCCACTTTTAGTATCACATATTTAATTGTTTGCTGATAGTAAAACGCTTACAGTATTTTCATTGCAATACTAAATAACCATATTTATATATTTTCCTAATATAGTGCAGCCCCTCATAAATAGTTAAAATGATGGCAATTATGTACATTATTGTGTCAAAATGGATTAGTTTAAAGCATTATTTTAAAACATATGATAACTTCAGAGACTTTAAATAACTAAATAACAAAAAGAAAAGACAAATACCTGCCGTGTTTAGTACTGAGTTTTGGGAACATCCACTTTGAAATACACATTATCTCAAGTTAAAAGGCAATAAATTAAATACCGTGTGCATAAAAATGATGACAATGATAACCACTGTATGAGAAACGAACACAAAAATACACAAAGGAAGCAACTGTTGGGCTTTATCTGTTTCTTCAGTACATTTTGGCTGTGAAGCTGGATTGAGATCACTTTTTCTTTCCATCTATACAATTTTTTTCTAGAAATGTTGAATTCACTATCACAAATGTGAAAAACTGAGCACTTTGGGCTATAAACTGACATTGCAGTCAAAATAAGAACTAAAGTCGTTCTCTTATTATAACCAGCCAGCGCTGCTTCGATGAAGTGCTGGTAAACCTTAATATCCCTCCTCTCACTATCCGGACACCATACATTTATCATTGTAAGTGCTCATTTATCATCATACCCCACTCTGCAAGCTGACAGGCCTGTCTTCAATCCTCTCCCCATATTTAATAGTAAATTGTTATCAGGAGCAAATTAATTAGCTTCCTGTTTATGTTGTCATGTTTGTGCTGCTATATGTGCTCTTCTGCTGGTTTTCAGCATCCTCTCAATAAAACTTGCTAAAGTGTAGATTTTTCTTCACAATAAATGGTTTCACTTTTTTTTGTGCTTACAAACAATGATGGATGAAAAGTCTTTAAGGAGAGATGTTTACCAGACCTTTCTTTTTTCTTTCAAGCCACTTTTTCATGACTGTGAATAAAAATATTTGTTTTTTGTATAAATACATAAATACAAATATTCATGAGAGTTGTATGTATAATACATTAAAAGCTGAGGGATGAGTCATTAAAGATGCACATCTTTGTTGTTAGCTGATGAAAAATAAATGGGGGATCCAGTCTTCGAAGGAAACTATTGTGAGACAGATGGAGACAATTCACAGAGCTCTTGCGACATCTTAGGATGTCTGACCATCATAAAGTCATACAGCAAGTATTAAAGTTCATTCAACTCATTTGAGCTAGGTTTATGCTCATTAGATGTTTAATGGATTCTAAACGTACCAATCAGACAGATAAGAAAACTCACAGCTCTCACTATAGCAGCAAATGTAAGCAAACAAGAAAGCAAAAGCAGTAGTAGTTAAAATATTAAAAAGCAGTAATCCTGTAACTGTATGCAGATTTATACTGTCTCATGTATTTATTGCAGAAAAATACTCTGAAGTGGTCTAGATTAAGGGTTCCACAGAAAAAATTGCAGCTTGTGTTAGAGAAACATAAAATAACAAAACAAACAGAAAACTTTGCAAGTTTTGCAGTAATTAATGAGCAAAATAACAATTTTAGTGACAAATAGCACTCAGATGGCATGGAGGGTTATTTCTTTTAGGATTTTATGTTGAAGTCTGTAACATCAAGGTAGTACTATTGAACTTTATCGCCCCATAATATCAGCTAACTCCATATCTATCTTGACTCACATCTCTTTTTCTGATCTCCCTCCAACCAGTAAAAGTCAGTCTGATGCTGACTCTTGTCTTATCTCTTGCCCCGTCACTTTCTCTCTTTCTTTCCCTCTTTTTCTTGGATAATGTCCTCTTGTATTTCTTTGCTAAATCAGACTTGGTACGTTTAAATAAGTCAGTGTTTTGTCATTACGTGTGATGTGGTGCTGTGAAGTAAAACGCAGCTGTTATGCCATGGGCCAAACAAACAAGTTGTGAAGTGCCTCTTTTTAGCATCAGGATGCTGCGGTGCAATAACGGCCCAGGTAATGTCGATACTAAATGCCAATGTGCCATGAAAATGAGTCAGAAGCACAGAGTTTTATGGTCAGAAAGATATCTAGTTTAGCTTTAACCCTTTAAAGCCTGGCCCAAGAAAATCTAGGCAGATAAGTCCAACCATTTCAGTCTGTAGTCTTCATTTGACCCTTCAACAAAATGCGGGGAAAAAATGTCCTTATTCTGGGGGGTTCATCTACCATTTATTACCATGCGACATGTCAAAATTGCCGTAGTCTTATGCTTCCATTGTATACTACAGCATTTTGAGCAAAATTTTACCATAAAGTGGTGCAAAACATCATAAAAACTACCAAAACTATTAAATATTATAATCTTGGCTTTATAGGGTTAACAAAGATGTTTTTCCACTTTGATTTAGAATTTGTGTCCTGAGGTTTGCTGATGAGCCTTTTATCTTTGAAATCTCTGATTATTCAAACATTTCCATGAACTGGTTTACATGCTGTGGTGCTGACAATAAAAAGGCAGAAGCTCTCATATGCTTGGAGTGAGGCCCAAATCCTCCAGGTGTAAGAGGAGACTTTCAGGATGTAGGATAGGAGCAAAAGGGAGAGCAAGGAGGAGGAAGTTTAAAGGTTTTCTTCCTTTGATCATCTTAAGGTAGGTTAAATCACAGGAAGATGAAAGAGACACATTTACAGAGCTTAAAGGAACATCGTAGGAATATTGAAAATTGAATATTGGTTGTTTGACATGGCTACAGGGATAAAGAAAAGACTGCATTACCTGACTCTCAGACCGTACCGGCAGACAGAGACCGCAGACAGACTGCTTTCAGTGCGTGAGCAAGGCTTGGAGTGCTTCGTAAAGACAGGCAGTCTAGTCCTGGTTATGGAAGTATTTCTCAGCATTTCTCACAGCTGATTTCCAGCACCTTGTCAATTATTTTTCCTTTTCATTTGAATTATTTTGTCATTTTTTCCATAAATTCATTTTGTGATGCTTATTTGAAGTTGGGTCGTGGTGATAACAGATTCAGGACAGAGATCTTGACATCTCTCTTCCCAGTGACTCTCCAGCTCCATCTAGGAGTTCTGCCTCTCTGGAGTCTTGTCCCATTAGGACAACATTAGGAAAAGGGATATGGCGAGGACGCAACCTTCAGATGCCGAACTGAATCCTTTAATATACAAAAGAGCATCATCTCCATGGCAAGCTCTCTCCAGATGTGAGAGCACCTTAGTGGCCTTTCAAGCTAAATGTGACAGGATTCCAAAGACGTTCATTTCAGCCACTTATATCTGCAATCTCATCTTTTTGGTCGCTCATCAAATCTGATGAACATACTGTAGGTTAAGTCATGAGCAAACTCAGGCTTAGAGGGATTGACTTTCATTTAATCACTTCCCACTCAGCTGCACCTGAATGTGCTGAAAATCATGATCTAAGGAAACCAAGTGAACCATTCTGCAGCTTCCCCCACCCCACTGCATCTTGAGATCCTGTCCATAAACACCACAGCTTATTTACTTATTTAGTTATCTTCCCTTTATAATTTATACTTCAGTAATATAATTTCCCTTCAGGTTTTAATAAAGTTTGATTCAATTCTGTTTCAATTCAAATCAATTTGTGGACTGGAGCAGTATATGACTTGTATGGGCAGCTGACTGGATAGAACTGACTTTGTAAAAAAAAAACACACACACACACATCTCCATGTGCTCAATGTGCAATACAGTTGACAACATGCAAGAGTCCTGAAGTTTGACTTCAGATCTATAGAGGAAGAATAATAACTGAGCTGAAAATGTTAAAACAAAACAAGAATAACTGAGACTCATTACTGTTTATTGACTGGCACCCCAACATGAGGTAATGCTATGAGCAACAGTGTACACTGCATTAAATACAGTATAATGAATACATTTGAAATGGAGATACACAGTAAGACCCTTAAATCTCCCAGGAAACAGGGAATATTTATTATCTATACGCATCTGTAAAAGCAGAATCACTGCATTGAACACCAGAGCATGATCCTTACATATGCCTGCTCAACTTCCCTCCATAGATACAGTAGGTCCCCAGTGTGTGTTTGAGTATTTGTTGTAAATGTGAGCCGTCCCCCCTCCAGGCTTATTTCCCCCATGCTGATCCCGTTCACAGAAAAGTGCACGAGTCTAGCCTGCAAATTCAAATAAAATTATGACAAGTACCTGAACAATGTCTCTCTCAGCAAGACGTCCTCTGGAGGATACTCTCACCTCATCTCCATCCAGCTCCTCCATCGCTACAAAGATGGAAAGCGACAGGAAAAATAAGTCAGTACTGGGCGACAATGTCAAAGGAGCTGAAAAATGTTCTTTATGGCATAATTGCTGAAAAGGAGCTGGACCAAGAAGCAGCACTGTTTACATACATATATATATATATATACTGTATATATATATATATCATGCTTCATGATGCTTCAAGTAATCATGTAGCATAATAATACTGATCAGATAATGACAAGAAATTTTGACCACTCACGGGGAAAACTAAATAGTCAGACTGTAGCTACAAGAGGGCTTATAAAAAGACTGTTCAGCTGCAGTTGAATTAGAAAATTTGATTGCCTCAAAATTTCATCCAGCTTTAGTTTACATTCACAGCGGTCTTTGAAAACAGCACAGGAATAACAATGTTGATGTTGCTTTTGACCAAAGACAAACCGATCGGCATGTGTGGCGGTGTCATGGCTAAAAGTCTGGCTCAAAAAGTATTCAAGGACAAAGATCAGAGAGTGACATGCTAACAGCATGAAAGCATGGTCAGAAATGCTGAGCACAGACTTCAGACTTAACAAATAACCTAAAGGGCCAATTAGTCTGAGCAGTACACATACTGACCATGTGACCTCTAAACATGCCTCAGTGCTTTCACAACCAATCCACCATTCGATTGCTTAAACAAGTAGAAAATGATAGGCCATCCAACACAATGATGAGGTATTAAGTCGTTTCACCCTGCTGAGCAGTAACAGATTGCAGACACTCACACACAAACAGTCCCGACTGCAAGGCAATTCATTGATCTACAGGCTGTAAGACTCCTGTGCACTTGACTTCACCAACTTTTCCTCAACAATTCTCTCAGAAGTGGGAGCAGAACAGCCGTAAACACAAAGGACCCATTATGACCCAGCTGATTTTCTCCATCGCTGCCATTAACTCAGGGAAAACGTTAAATGATTTTCCTCCTGTACAACCTCAAATATTTGTGTCTTTGCAAAATCAAGGGTAGTGAATTTAATGCCAATAGTTTACATTTGAAATGGAATCAGAGCTTCTCTGCTTTTCTGCCTCAACTCCACTCAGCTTTGACAAACTGCAGCTGATATTTCCAATACTGATTGTTGATACAGCAAAGCTAACATAACATTCTCATCTTTTATTATTTTATTATAAGCTGAGGATAGAACTTAAAGATATGTGTCACAGTTTTGGATTGGATGTTTTTATATTTTCATGGTATAAAGCTGAAGGTTGCCTTAAACATTTACATTAATTAAATGTAGTTTCATCATTATAATTCATAATCTGCTTGCTTGTTTTATTTACACAGAAAATAATCCTCCTCTCTGTTCTCAGCAGTGAAGCAAATGTGAGAACAGTTGGTCCAGTTCTCAGACCTAATGCTGCAGGTTGAAGTTGATGAACAGCTGCAACTCAGGAGAGGATCATGAGATGAGATGACCAAAAGAGCACCACTCTAATCAAGGATTATTATAAGAAATGTAGAACATATAAAAGAAAGATGGCACTTACGTAGAGGGCACCAATGACAAAGAGCATGAGGCCAGTTTGAACCTTTATGCCCATGTGATGTGCACTCTAACCGTTTGACCATCATATCACTTCTCCTCCCTCTGCTTTTATTTACACATTTATAGTTTCCCATAAAATTGAGCTGAAATAGTTTAGTAATATCAGGATATTTTTGTGATACCATTCAAAGTGTTTTAATATAAGTTTGAGAAAATAAAATCAACAGAATCACACTCCAGTTATTTAATGAAACATCACTGAGTGCAACCTTATTCTTATTTTACATGTATACTCATGATGAAAGACAGATAATAGCCCCTCCAACGGAACTGAAGCACTCACCATCGAACTCAGCCGGCCCAACACCTACGATGATGATGGACAGAGGGAGTGATGCGGCCTGTTCAGAGGGAAAAACACAAAGTTGATGCTGATTTAGTTTGTCATCACAAACATGGAATATTAAAGGACCAACATTTGTGAATAATTTCACTAAAATGTTAAACCCCTGTTGGTTTTAATAGTTTCATGTTTAATCAACTGAACATATCCAACGTCAGCAGTTAATTCAGAAGATGAAATCGATAATCGGGTCCAGATATTGTTGGGAATAGAATGTTCATACTGTACATGTCATAGGGACGTTTCCACTTTCATCATTTTTTCACGTGTTTTGAAGGTTGTAGATAACTAATTTGATGCACAAGGTATCTGCAAGGCATTCTTTTTAGATGTGCAGGTTTTCCCTTGAACAGTGTTGGCACACGAGTCATGTGACATGACTCTGGAACTGTATAGACGCATTGAAATTTTATGCAATCATTTTTTTTTTTCTTTGTGGCAATTTTAAACTTTGGCAGAGTAGTTTTAATTGGCAACATAACTATCTGTACAGGAAGAGAAGGAAGAGAAAAATTATTATAAAAAACAAAAGTAAAAAAGATGAAGATTCCAAAAGCAGAGGATTACTCCACCATCCAGACTTCTACACCTGTCCACAGGTATTCTGGCCCAATGCTCTTATTGGTCCAGGACAGTATTTTTTCTTTTTTTTATTATTATATTTTCAGCTCAATAAAATTAAAAAAATAATTTCTTATTTCATTAAATTATAATTAAATTATATAATTAAATTATAATTTAGCTCATTTCTATTTATTATTACATTTTGCAGTCCAGTTATTTGAATTACTTACTAATTAAGAATTTATTCTTTTCTTTAATGAAATGGTAAGTGTTTGTGCTGGGCTTTACAGTATGTGTATTATTGTTTGATTCATTTGGTCTTTTTTCGTCCCCCCGTCCACTCCTGACCTTGAACTATTTTCTTTTCAAACCATCATTGTAAATCAGAATTTGTTCCTAATGTTTTGGCTAAAAAATAAAAGGTTAAATGAACGAATAAATAAAAATATATATTTTCCATAAGATCCCCTATGGAATAAATTGCATTTACTATCGACACAGCTGATGCATCCCTTACAGCTTCAGAAGGAAAAGCTGACAATTATAAGTCATAACGCAGTTGCTCTTATTTGTTATTGTGGTTATCCTCTTGTTGTTTTTCTTTCATTTTTGACTATTTTTAATTTCAGTGTTTTCCCCATGGGCATCCTCCATGTTAGGAGCTTTGCCTGCTTGGTTTGCAGTATTGTTGCCAATGGTGATGGCTCTTGTCTGTGTGGCTGAGGGTCCTACACTACAGCTCTAATGGCTGTGGTGTGGACCTCCGCCTGCCGGGATCTGCCCTGTCCCTGTAGTGGCAGCTCATGAATGGCTCCATGTTTAATAGGATCCCAAAGATATCTTTCCGCGCGGTGGAGTCAAGCTAGATCATAGGAGAAAGAGAGAAAATGAGTAGGTATGTGTTATTAATTGTCAATTTATATTCTCTTCAAATGGCAAACATTATTGTTTTATATGTATATTTCATTATGTAAGACACTCTGTTATTTATTGCAAAAAATGCTTTAGAAATGAAATGAAATTTTATTCGATGTGTTTAAGAATAATAGAGTTGATACTTTTCTCTTTTTCTTGCAGAAGCAACATCTTTATGTTACATCTAAGTTTTAGTTGGCAAATGCTGTGTTAATCAGTCATGCACAACTTTACCTGTACATGACTATGACTAGCTGATATCTCATTGTCGCCATGTTTACTCACTCCAAGCATGTCTATAGAAACAAGCCTGGTGCACATTTTGTATCTGGCAACATTTTTAAATTTGCCACTTGATGCAAATCCCACCAGATGAATTTTCAGTAAACTCCTGGGTAGTGCAGGTGTGATCTAAAGATGGTACGTGATACAACAAGTATGATTGAGAAATTTCTACTTTTTATTGGAAAAATCTTGAAGTGAAATTTTTGTTTGTCTCATTAAGTCTCTCTGTTGTGCACATTTGCATTTACAAATGTGGTTTTAGTAGAAATGGCCTAAAATAAAACAAAAAGTTCAGGGCAGCACTGCATGTATGAAAACGTGCAGAGGAGTCTTGCTTTTGTCAAGGCTATTAAACTGAAGCAACATCCTGAGAAGCACTTAGAGCAGAAACACTTTTTGTCTGCTCGACACCAAATCAAAAGTGGCACAGACGGATTTGGAGGACTTAGAGGAATTATCTGAGAGGTTTACTTTTCTCTGATTGTTGGATGACAGACACAAAAATGTTACGGTCCAAACCGCACACAAATATTATTGGAAACTGTATGCAGCTTCTCCCATCACCCCGTACACAGAGCAGTAGCAGCTGAGGGAAAAGTGATGTTATCTGTCACCTTTTTTTCTTTCTAATCAATGTGTGTGTGCTTACTCACATTGACCACTGCCTCTTTGGTCTGGACCATGTCAGATATCACTCCATCTGTGATCATCAACAGGACGAAGTACTGAGAACCATCTGTAATCTCTGCTGCACAGCTGGGGAGTGAACACACGTACACACATTTAAAAGCCAGCACTCACAAAGAACACCTGTCTGCACTTTGGTCAAGGACATCTAAGGTTGAATCAGGCTATGGCAAATACCTTAAAAAGCCAAACTTATTATGAAGTAATACAAATATGAATGTAATTACAGAACTATACTGATCTAATAAAATTTTGTCAGCAAAACTGAAAACACAGGGCTCTAAAACAAAAACAATAAAAATATAGTTCCAATCAACACAATTACAACTGTAGGAAACAATGTATCTGTGATTGTACGTTTTAAAGATGTGTCGCTGTTTTGAACATAATATACAATCACTTGCCACTTAACCAAGTTTAATGTGTTATGTGCTTTTTTAAAGTACCACTTTGTAACTTTTGGACTTTAGAAATATGCCATACAGTAGTTATCCAAGGGTGACCTGGAGCTGAGAGGCTGAACTTTTTCTTCGAGGATGCTTTGCCACTTTACAGCTCACTTTAGTAGACTTTATAAACTAGATATCAGCACACTGCTCATTCATCAAAGAAATGCAAGAATAAATTATTGGAGGAAAAGATGAAAAGAAAGAGAAAAAGGTACAAAGCAATAGATAAGACAAAAATCAACAACATGACAAAGTTATAATGAAACATAATATATTAAAACAGTGGAAGGCCATAGTTTGTTAATTAAGACAGATTATAAATCACATAATCTTTTCCTTAAATATATCAGATGAATTTATTTTGAACAGTTAAAATCCACCTTTGGGGTATTTCTTAGTTTAACCATAGTTTGTGGTTGTTTTTTGCAAAACTTACACAACAGCACCTATTTGATGCTTAGCAACTACTATACGCTGGATTCTGGTCACAACATAACCATATGTGTTTTATCAAACAAATAAAAATCTGATTAATTAAAAGAATTACAATTAATGAATACATTACTGTAGAAGAATTGTATTTTTTTACTCGTCCACACACCATCACGATCCAGATTTTCATAACAAAGAAAAATAAATCACAGAAAACAGAGAACACAAAAAATATTAAAAGAAAAAAACAGAGGACAGGAGGGATATTGTTTCCCTGCTTCTTGAGTTACCATGGTTTCTTATTCTTTGTACAGCATGGGGTTTGGTGAGAAAAACAAATGAATATATGCTTTACAGTACATATGTTTGTGTGCGCTTAAGCACATCTCTTTCGGTTTGTGAGTTTGTTTTAAGGAAGTAAAATATAATACCAGTAGCTGTACCTGGCTGAGTACAATATGGATGTGTCAGTGTTTAATTTGGTGTTTTATAATCTCTGACATCAATCAAGGTATTTTTTTCCCATTTTATTTTCATCTGATTTCTGTGTGTGTGTGTGCACTGTGCATAAGGAGCCCGTGTGTGTGTTAGAGGGGTTTGAGCTTTTGTTTGTTTTCAATCTTAACACCACATCTACTCCTTTGACACAATGGTATGACCATAGCGAGGGATTCAAAACTGAAAGCCGACTCTGGAATGCAGACATATAGACAATTATGTCCAACTCTGATCCAACAGCCAAATTAATCTACATATTTCCCAACCAATATATGAAACTATACATAACATCATCCTTTTCTTTAGTTATGCATTATAAATGTTTGATGATCATAAACCAAACAAACAAGAACGACAAGACATTTTTAAGGTGAACATCTAAGACCTTGCCCAAGTTAACTTCAAACTGAATGTTACTTAATTAACAGAGGCAATAACAAATAATTGGTTTTTAATGTTCAGTGCTGTGTGCCACGGGAGATCATTTAGAACTCACCATATTAAATCAGACAACTCGCAAACATCACTTTGACAGAGTATTGATGCCACTGGTGTCTCCACAAATGAGCAGAACTAGATTAAATGTTCTCTCCTTTTAAATTTTAAAAGACTTGACAGATGTGTTGGAATTGTGATGTAAAATGCTAGTTTGCTGCTTTTCGATAATGTCATTAATACAGAAAATCAGAAAGCAAAACAAGATGTATATCAACTTATTAAGTTATGCACTTGATTGCCAACGAATCTTTAAATCAGCGTAAAAAATCCTGAAAATATGAATATTTTTGAGTTAGTGAGTTAATACTCCCCATTTTGAAAGAAGTGTGATTTTACACAAAAATTAAGCAATTATCTTTAATACATCATCCCACAAAGAATCACCATGAAATTCTTTATGATCTGGTTTTTAAATGAACATCCCCAAATTTTCTTTTAACCTCGGCCTTCCAACTTTGCTGAAAATAAAATGTTTTTGGCCATAAGATGACTGATAATTCAAATGAAGCACTTGAACTGCTTAAAGCTATAAAACCAAACACCATTTGAAAAAGATTCACATTGGCTTTGGTTTAAGACAAAGTGCAATTACAGCAGCAGACAGAAGACATATTGTGACAGAGCGACCCTGACACTCCGCACCCGGACCCCGAGCTGTGGTCATACTGCCATGTTCACAGACTATTCAGGGATGCACACTGAATAATACTGTTTGTTTTTCTTATTTTTTTCACTTATTGTTGCTCTCCATCTCTCAGGGTGGTAGAGAGCTTTGTCTGTTTAACCTATCATTGTATATTAATGTGATTGATGTTATACCAGCTGGGGGGTGTAATAATGAGAACTCTGTTGATGTGCTATTATTGATGTTCCCTGAAGGGTGAATGGCTAATGGAGAGGAGTTTAGCTTATATCAGGCAGCTTTCTGGGGAGCTTGAGGAAAGTGGGGGAACAGTGTTTGGTTACTGAGCACTAGCCTGCTGTCAGCTATCAGGTTGGGATCTTGGAGCTTGGTAATTCTGTTAGAAAGCTTGTTTTTTCCCTTTTAAGGTGGAAATGCTACTGCAGCCCCTGCGTGATGGTGGGTCAATTGGTACTGACAATCTTGATAATGGGCCATTGAGATTATATGTTATCCAAATTTCTAAAACAAATTGTGATATATTTTATAGATGTATATATTTTTCCTCTGCATTAACTTTCATGAATTTTCAGGATTTTGAAATATTTTCTATTGCTCGGTGTGACAAGCTCATGCTTTAGCATCAGCAAATGGGGATCCTTTTAAATAAAAGTAAAACAAGTATTTTTTTCATTGCCTGCAAGACGTTTCTGGGTGACCCTGCCACTTTAGCTCTCTCTTTTCATTCCACAACTAATGAACGCATCAAAACCATATTTTGGTCACATGTCTTGTCATCATGATCATCAAGATCTTGTAAGAAAAAAAAAGTAACTGTTTGGTTAACTAATGTATTTACAAATGTCCGCAATCATTGATTGATTTCCTTATTTGGTTTCTGTTATTTTTTGGTTTTAAATCAAATAAATGCAAAAATGAACCTTTGCCTAAAATAATTGATTAAATGCTTCTGAATTATCATATTCTAATGCCGATTTGGAAGCAGACTGAAGATGATTATACCCTGATGCAAAGCAATCCTTTTAAATCCTGCCTATATTCACTTTAAATTCTATATTTCATAAATAAATCTACATCAGCTGCTCATGACTGGTGTCACTTTTAATGCCTATTAAAAATCAAGGCATATAAATTAAAACATAATTCCTCTTTTAATGGTTGAAATAAGCCGAAGTGTATGTGATTAATCAAGTCTACAAGAAATAAACATATTATCCATATGGTCTTCCATCAACACAGTCTTGCTTTCAAACTCACTTTGCCACTTTGTTGATAACAGGTGCAAAGTTAGTGGGTCCGTACAGCTGTACTGTCCTCAGGCTCTGAAAATAGGCCTCCAGAACGCCATCTATGCCCACACAGTTTGGATTATCAGCATCCCCACTCTGCAACATACAACACAAAGATCCAGGAAATAGTGTGGAGTAATATACGGCTCACTAAGCATCAACCTACTGCCAGTTGTGAGGGGATCTTATCTGTTTGCATTCAATTGAACATAACCTTATGTGTGCAGGCATATGTGAAATGTATGGAAATGCAAATAATTAAAATGCATATACAGTGCAGCAGTTTGACAGAGATTCATAACCTGTAAATGTGAAATATGAAAAAAGTTAATTAAAAGTACCCAGTGGAGTTTTTGGAGAGCTATAAAGTACAATAGCACACATCAGATTACTACAGTAAAAGTATAGAAAAAAACTATCACATAAGAAGATAATGACTGTGAGTCCATGAAATCTGACAGGCTGCATCTGCTCCAGGTGGAGGGGGAGGATAATATAAAATTTGATTAATTTCGGTAACATAAAAGAAAAGTTTTGCAATGCTTTGAAGGACATTTACCCCTTCCTTTGAACTATTCACAGACCTTATGTTTAAAATAAGCATATCAGAAAACAGTGACCAGTGAACCAGTTGTTAAAACAGTTTCAAAATAGTTTGTGCATCCAGCGGTATGGCAGTCTGAATATACAAAGACACATGCAAATCATAAACATGATAGGAACATGGAAACAGAATGTCATGCGGAGAAAGCTAATGGATTTACACACTGTAAACAACTGAACCCTGAAATAACCACGGTAATAATCTTATTCTTGGTGAACGTTCAAAGAAAACCAATATAATCTGTTTTACAGTAAAGGCACATTTATGTGATGAAGAATGTACACCCTCTATTACTTTGAAGGCTTTACATATAAACACATATAAAAAGATATAAAAAATTAGGTGAATATGACCTCTCATAAACAACTTCATATGGCCTATTATACAAAGCAGAGATGAAGAGTTGGGCTCATGTTGAACTGAAGTTGCATTTATTTCCGGCTACTTAAAATTTGCAATTCTAATGAACAATATAAGTTTTTTCATATTTTAATATCTGCTCTCTGTTTATTGCTGTGTGAGGTGCATAGTTATACACTGGTAATAAGTTACAGAAACACAGACGTGCACACGTACAGACACTAATGTACCATGGTAAAAAAACAACTATTTCTGCCCCACCTTTCTTTATAGCTTTCCTTTTTGGTTTTTAAAATTTCACACCGGGGTTTAATGAAAGAGCAGGCGAGAGAAATGAAAGCTTGGTATTAGTGTCTATGTTAGCAATGAGCTTAGCGGCACAGTGGTGTAAAATTTGCTTGTTACTCTAAATGATTCAGACTCACTGAATGTGTCCAAAAGAAAAAAATTAGATTAATAACGTTCTATTAGATCCACTGACCATATATTTTAAACTGTCCCAAAGACTTTTATAAATCAAAGAAACAGTCTTTTCTGTGGCTCCTAGGATGTGGAATGAGCTCCCGCTGCAGGTAAGACAGGCTCCTTCACTCCTTGTTTTAAGAATTCATGAAAAGCTTCTGGTTTTGGTGCAACCCTTACCTGGATAACACTGACTTGATGCCATAGTGACTGTTGGCTAATTGTAAGATAAACTATCCCAGAAGACCCATTGTAGATGGCTGTCTTGGTATCTTTATTTTGAAAAAAAAAAAGGTTACAGCTGTTGCTGCTTTATATTAGCAATACCTGTGACTAACAGTGTTATTGATTACCAAGACACTGACAAATATAGTGTGAGCTTGATATTTTGGGTTAAGGTTATTTTTTGGCTATTTTAAAAACCCATTTTTGATGTTGATATTTTCGGTATTCATTTTACACAAAGCTTTTTTAAAATTTTAATTATAATAAGTTAATTGGAAAATTCAATAATGAATCATGATGTAACTTGTTGATCATCCTTGTTACATTCAGAACAATCATGCTATAAACTGCAGTATTAGTTTTACATTAGTACTCTCACAACTTTGTGGATCTAAATAAATTATGGTACAGAGTAAAAAAAAAAAACGTCCAGGGACTTCAGTAATGGCGACCTTATTTTGCTCTCTCACTGAGCCAGGTTTAATGCAACTATATTGTTAGTCTTGATCATTTTAGAAATGTAATTAATCATTTGTATAAAAATTTTCTAAGAGATTGGAAGACAGCTACAATGTTATAGCTTTGTGTTAAACTACACAGAAAGTTTTTGTCTCAAAGCATGAGTTTTTGTCAAAAACTTTGCACACAAAAACTTGAACTAACTTGAGAAATGAAGTGTGAAAAACTCTGATTTGAAATAGCTATTTACAACTCTGATAGCATGTAAAATGTCAAAATAAATGACTGTACAATTTTACCCCTAATCCCAAAAAGGCTAGGGCTGACTAAACATAAGACTGGAAAAATAAGTGGTGCTTAATTAAAAGAAATAACCAAAAGACCATCTTGCAATTACTTGGATTCACTAATAACAGGTAAAATGACAAAAGGAGAAGAGTGTCTGAGAATGGCAGGTTCTCAAATGAAATGATGGACAGAGCTATAGCAAACTGCCTCAGACAGCATGTCCACCCTGTGGAGCAAATCTCAGAACAGCCAGCTTCAGTTTTCCAATGCTGTAATATCACCAAAAAAAAAGAGAAAATCTTGAGAAATTTTAAAAGAGACATGGCTGAAAATTAAGACTGAAAAATGCTGCCTGAAATTCTAAGAATCTCATGCAAAACTGGATTAAAAACAGTTATTATTCAGCATTATGACTGGCTCAGTAACATACCTAGCAACATTTGGATCTAACATCAGTTCTTCTGTTTCCCAAATGATTTTAAGTTGTGAGATCATCTCTCTGACATAGAGAGCTAGCATGAACTGAGTAATGCAACGGGACAAAAATCCCAATCACAGCAGCCAGGGCCGGCCGGAGCATTTATTAAGTCCCAAGCAGAATTTTGGCTAAATGAACTTGTATTTGAAGAGAAAAAATCGGGAAACCGAGAGAGACAGGTTGAGTACAAACAAGCTAAATAGTTCAAACTGGAACAAAAGGTAGAGAAGCGTCCAAAAACCTTTCTATGCTCGGTAGAAAAGAGGAACCGGAAATAAACTAGTATTATTTGCATGCCAAGAAAACAGTTTTTGTATGTATTTTTACTTTTATTTAAATTGTCCAGTTTTGTTTTTTCTCATTTATTTATTTCAAATCAAGATATCTTGACATTTAACATGTATGGGGGCTCCCTGGTGGTGTGGGGTCCCCAATTGGCTGATTAGTTTTTTTTTTAATGCCATGGATCGCCTTTGACAGCATTAAAACAACTAGGAAAAACATTGTGTTGCAACGCAACAGTCAAGGTCCTGACCTTAACCTGACTGAAATTCTCTGGTGGGAACTTAAGAAAGCTGTGCATGAAAAAAAAAAATCTGCAAACCTTAATGAACTGAAGCAATGTTGCAAAGAATATTGCAAAAACAGAAGATGGTATTTTTAGTTTATAAACACAGGTCCCATAAGCTCAGCATCCAGAGATTTCTAACTGGCTGCCCTCATCTCTCAGAGGGAGCGAGAGCAGAGTGGAGGGGTTGCTGGGAGATTCCCGCTGGCAGGCAGATGAGCCACCGTCTCAACTTGTGAGACCAGCTGTTGTTGGAGCTGCATCTCTTGGCCCAAACCAACTGTGCGGATGTGCCTTGCACGTGTGATTTCATATGTTGGTGTGTTTGTGTGTCTTACCAGTGGGAATGCGTGGGAGATTTTGCCGTCAGGGGGCAGCTTAGCTCCAAAGCCGTAGGCAGGAAAGAGCTTGTCACTGTCATAGTCCTGGATAATCTCCCCCACTGCCTTCAGGGCCATGGCATATGCATTCATCTGGTAGGGGCTCATGTAGTGGAGGGAAGTGGGCTGGGATGGGTTACCTTAGAAGACACAGATCATAATAAGGTGAATAACAGCATATTTCTGTCTTAGTCCGATTTTTCACCCGGGAAATAAAAGAGAGAATATATTTTCAGTAGCAAGCCTAAAATAAGACCAGTCCCAAGAAAAAAAACATTTCCCTCTTTTTTCTTTCTTTCTTTTGTTTGATTTTCTGATGTCCTAATTTCTGGTGAAATCTTGGCTCAGGTTGTGAGAAAATTAAGTGAAGACTTGTGTCTGCAACAACATCTGATAGTTACGAAAAGGAACGGAAGAAAACAACATCCTTTTTTCCTTGCAAACAGCATATGATAAGAAGGAAGGGTTGATCACGAACACAATTTAAGTTTGCCAAGAGTTACTAAAAGACAAGCCTCTCTTCTTCCTTTGGGATAAGGTATTCTGGACAGCCCCCTCCAAGCTGAGCAGAAGCAACACTGTTAAATGAGATGAAAGGAAGGGGCTGATTTCATAAGCCAAGATAGATGTCACACTCCCAACACACCCACTGACAATGTATTCCCCCACTGATCCAATTGAGCTTCCAACTGCACTGCAGGTGTACCATGTGCCTCTGAACACAGTAAATATCAAACATGTTCCCCATAACCTGCACACCACACATGGCTGACTGCCTCCTTTAATCAATAAGAATATGAATATTATAATATATTCAAGGCAGCAGTGTGCTTAACTTTAAAAGTTTGCAGGTGCACCTGCAGTGAAAGAGGAAACATCACACTACTTTGCTCAGGGAAAGGGGAAAAGCACATTTCACACTGAACTGATGCATCTTAACTCTTCTAATTTTAAGAATGGTGTAGTTCAGAGAAAACCTTTTGTTCAACAATTTGTTTTTTCTTTTTCTTTGTCAGTCCTTTTTGCGTTGCATCGGAATTTGGCTATTTTGGCTGAAAATAGGAAAATCAGTTCATTGGCTACATTTTTTAGACTCTTAACTACTCTCTGACACACAAAGAAAGAAAAATCAAAAACCGTTTGCTCAATAACGGAGACCGGTTTGGGCTGAACATTATAGGTTTGCATTAAACTTGTAATAAATAATCATCAAAATATGTGATCCCACGCAGCCCTTGATTTAGTTTAAGCTAGTGAACAATAAGATAATAAACATCTTTGCCACTAAAAAGGTTGCAAATTCTCTTTTCATAAAAACTGCAAGGTGATAAAAAAAAAACAAAAATAGAAATTAGACTTCTGTTAGAGCAATACCTTTAATGCTAACTATCAAACAATATATTGTGGTGCACCATGGGACACTTTGAGGACTCAAAGTTAAAATGTAAATTAATTTAGCTAAATACTGTATTAACTCTTCTACATTAACAAACAGACAGATGTTCCCAGTAACATACAAATAACATCTGACATATATAGTCTGCAGGTTTTCTTGTGTTTCATCCACTATTTAATCTTTTTAGGGTTTAGTGTGTCTGTGCTTTAACATTACCTAACCCTATTTTATATTTTTCTTCTTCATTCGAGTTATGCTTCCATACCTCGTCTGTGTTTAAATGACTGATTAACTCTAAACTGTTTATTCACTTCTTGTTTAGATTTTCTTTGTACTATCATTCATTCTTTTTCTTTTTCTTACTTTGCCTTAATATGTTTTTTGCCAAATGGTATTTATTTTTATTTTGATGTTGTTACAGTATTTTCTTGTTCTTTATGCCTCAGCAGCTGTTTTTGTTGGTTAAATCAGTCCTTAGTTCTTGATAAGCCAATTTGTCTGTATCTGGATCTTTCTTTCAACACAAGTGATAATATCCATCCATTCTTTTCTACCCATTTGGCCTGTTCAAAAATCCAATTCCTATCCCGGGCCCCCAAAGAGAAAGAGGTGAAATACACACTGGACAGGTCAGCAGTCCATCACAAGACTAACAGAAACGCAGACATCCATGCACCGTCACACTTTTAGGTAATTTTGAATCTGCAGATAACCTGACAGTCATGTCTTTAGACTGTGGAAGGAAAACATGAACATGGGCACAACTGATGGTTGATTCATTAAAGCTGTGAAACAAGGCCTGTGAATACTGTGATAAATGAAGTTTGCCCCTCCCCTGCTTAATTCCAGCCCAAGACTGAGCGATGCTGGAGGATGTTGTGTAGTATCAAAGCAGTATCAAAGCACGTCAATATATAAGAACTAAAATCGAACAGTCTCCTCTTGCACGTCATTGGTCATTTTGACAAGTGCCATTTCTGTGCTATGAAGTGTTCTGAAATCAGACTGAAAGCTTCTGATAGCTTCTGAAAGCCGTTATCGTTCCAAAGCAATATCATCTGTGCAGAGATGCCTTTTTCTTTGATGAAAAAAACAACATCTAGGAATTGGTGTGTAGTTACTTAAAGGGAAAAGGTCCAAATGAGGTTTCTTTAGCAGTACATGAAAAACAACCTGATAAAAACAGTTTGGAAATGACCCAGAGGCCAGGGAGATATCATATATCTGTAAGATAATAGGGCTAACTGTGGGGGGAACATCTTTAAGCAGCCAAGCGGGAGCAATAGCCCAGATCATAGAGGAGGAGGTCATGCAGGATACCATACAATTAGTGAAGTCTGTTCAAAACTGTGTAACAAAGAAAAAGGAAAATGTTGCAAGGAAAGAAGTAGGCACTTTAAGTTAAATGTACAACAAACAATTGATCAGATATTTTTTTTATCAACTCTCAAGAGAATAAAAGACATTTACAATCATTTTCTCTAACCCCCATTCCCTTTCATTTCTGACTGAAGTATAAGCCCATCCATATCTGAGTACAGCATGTTGGGATTACAGAGGGATAAGTGTCAGACTTCACTAAAAGCAAAAAAGGGTAATCAGAGTCAGATTTTATCAGCCGTTAAACATTAACATTGGTAACAAAGTTAATGAACTTTACTAAGAAGTCTGTGTTGGATGCATAAAAACTAACTGTTACCCCTTTGAAAAAATGAATTGTCCAATATGTTTTTTCTGATATTCTTTGAATGACTACCCTTAGAATAATCTTAAGAACATTTCAGCCTTTAAAAAAATGGAAGAAACAGATGAATACAGCCATTCCTACAACATAACAACCCCAGTTTGCCATTTTCGGGGATATTGCTAAATGAAATATGCATCTATTGATCTCTGATTCCTCACACCCATTGTGTAATATAGATGTACTTCCTGTAATGACCTTGTGTTGAGGAGCAAAAGTGATATTTGTCTAATGCCATAGTTGGAAGGCAGAAAAGAAAAAATGATAGAACAATGAATACATTTCTTGGAAGTAAAAACATTGAGGTTTTGACATTAACCGGTTGCCTGTGGCAACTAAATATTATGTCTGGACAACTCAAAAGCCATGCAGTCGTCTGATCTGGAAAGTGAAATCAAATTTGATTGGATCATCATTTTTAAAGTGAAAAGGTTTTTGTTGCTGCTGTTCTTAGCTTTGTGTCTGTTAGTCTGCTGACTGGAGCTAAAAAGTGCAAACATATAACTCCTGTCCTGTTATCACTGCACTGCTCCCGCTTGGTTCTGGGCTAGATTAAAGATTTGAATCATTGGTTCTAACATCTTGATGGCCTGGCTCCATCATATTAGGCTGAATATGCCCGATCTGGCATGAGAATATGCCAGGTCTTTAAATCAGTTGAATCCAGTCATTACCAATCCAGCTTGAAAAATTGAGGAGACAACAACTTTTCTGTTGCTAGAATAAACTTGACATCAATTTTATATCAGCAAACAGTCTAGCTGCTTTTAGGCGCCAGAGTTTTTCAAGTTTTTAAGGCACACTATAAATGAGAAAACATGATGAATATGAACCAGAGCTTAAATCATTCAATTCCATATTGTGACATAAAAGGTTGGCAGCTGTATTAGATTCCATAAGTTGTTTCATCAAACTGCCTGATCTACCTGTGACGCACATTTTAATCACACCTAACCACCATCATTGATATTCACAGCACCGTTTGGACCTATGTTGCTCCCACAGATTTCTCAGTGCCTCTTTTTCCGCCCCTGCTGTGTTGAACATGTCCAGAAACTCTCATAAATATTCAAATCCTGCCTCCGCAACTTCAGTTAGGTAAAGCCTCAAAGCTGCCATCTCATGTGTTGCTTCAAGTACATTATTGTTATGAACGGACTCACCGTGACTTCCGACAGAAGCATCACCTTCACTATCGCTGGATTCATCCTCAGAAGGCAAATATTCCCCTCCAGAATCAGAGGTGGCCGATAGCTGAGAAAGTGCTTCACTGGTTTGATACGTTATGTCTTTTCTCTGTAAAATGAGCACTTTTTTATCGACTAAAAAAGCCATGAACCAAATCAAAATGGAAAGCTGAACTTCAGGATTATAATGTAAAATCAAATCCAACAGTCAGTCAGACTAGGTTTTCCTCAGATCACCAGGGTGGCAACATCTTTTTATGACTTATGTTCCCAGTGCAAACATCCGTAGAGGTTTAAATGAAATTAAGCAGTTATTTCATTAATGGTCACCCATCACTATTAACGCTTTAAAGGAACTATACCTGATATTATTTTAATCTTTCTAAGAAAAATGGTTTTCTACGTGGTATAGTATGTGGTAAAAGTGGTAATTTCATTACAATTAATGACTCATTGATTGCGTA
>JAVQJG010136591.1:0-58327 GCA_036024015.1 Craterocephalus amniculus | reverse complement strand
TCCTGCTGGGTTACAGCTCCGTGCTGTTTGGTAGAGCAGGGGAAAGTGAGAAGTCTTCTTTAATCCGAATTAATAATGTTTCATTTATACTGGAATTGTGGGTTGTACCACTACATACTATATTCACTAATGACATTGCTGATTGCAAATATGTTAACATTTTAGCCTCCAAGTGTTGATATTGATGTCTTAACTAAAAAAGAAAGTTCTTAACATAGCTATTATGGCCAATAAAGGCTGAGTCATCTAAATATATAAATTTCTGCGTTGTTTTCATTTAGAGGACAAGCTGTTCAGTAAATACTGCAACAGAAAAAGGAACGGCTCCCATGGAAATGTTTTGCTCGTAATCAAAAATTTGCCATCATGAATTGCGGCACATTTAATTTTCTCTTAGTTCCAAACTAGATTTCCACTTTCTACCTAACTGCTGAGTTCTTGTTTTTTTCCTGCTTATGTTTTGTACAAGATTAGACATATTTGCATTAATTAATTAAAGTTTTAAACAGGACAGTTGACATTAAAAAAAATGCTGAATATTTTTTCCAAGAACAGAATAAATCATATTTTTGTCCTTGCATTCACCTTTTTCTTCTATGTAATGTGGAAGGAATTGCATGTGAGGCATTAGACAGTCAACGGATCAGTTTGCCTTCATCATTAAAAATGATCTTAAGGAGTAATGAGGCGGTTGTCCAGTTTTCAGTTCTGAAGATTTATCACTGTTTAGCTAGTGTGCCTGATTAATGGCAGCATCAGTTCGGCAGTTTATTCTCTTCATTGGCTGTCAAGGAGATGAACCTGTGGAAAGAGTTTATTCAACATGACAGGAGTAAAAAGAAAAATATTCTTGTTCTCTGTTACATAACATAAAGTACATAAACATTTGTCCCTGCTCAGTCACAAAGCTCTTCTTTGACCAACCCGACGTCACGA
The DNA here is from genome assembly GCA_036024015.1 of Craterocephalus amniculus. Lineage (NCBI taxonomy): Eukaryota > Metazoa > Chordata > Actinopteri > Atheriniformes > Atherinidae > Craterocephalus > Craterocephalus amniculus. The sequence goes on along the minus strand of JAVQJG010136591.1, from coordinate 57,391 downwards.
AATTATGGCAAGAGTCAGCAAAGCTTTGGCACAGACTCTGTCTTTGTTCTGACTGTGTTTGCGAGTTTGCCACAGTTGAAACGGCCATGTCATGCTTTGTGATCCATCGCTGTGGAGACTTTAGGATCCTGCATGTCAAACATGAGCCTGAAACCAAGGAGCATTCCCACCGCCTGCTCATTCTGCGTGAATGATGGCATTGTTGCAGAGCGTTGCATAGGGAGAGCTTATTGCTGAATCACATGCTGCGAAGAGGAGAACTGGAGCTGATTCTGAGCAGAGCCGGCGCCTCAGACATGGATGTGTCAGGGCTTAAGGTGGACTGAGAGCTGTGGGAGGGAAAAACGGAGGACTTGCCAGACAGAGACTAGACAAGCTGAACCAAAATAAGCCGCGGTCAGAGGAAAATGCAGCTGGAGAAAATGGACACGAGGGTGTCGGCAGGATTGGGATTTTTTGATGAGGTTGACCATAAATGCTAAAACCAGTAGGATGCATAGCTGTGAAATCTTCACATAAAGCCATGTTGGCCGTGCTGCCTCACTTCGTGCAGAAAGCTGATATGACTCAGACGGAGATCTTTCGCATGTAAGTTCTCCCTCTTATGCGACTTTAAGATCTGTGTCATTCATTTAACTTCTCATCTCACATATTTCAGTCTCAGATTTGAGAGCATGCATACAGTCAACTACATATTGAAGAATTTTGGCAACAAATGAGGATTTTACTCACAACTGAGCTTAAATTAAGTGCGTAACACTAACAAAAGTGTGTTGTATTTTTTGAGCAGCAGGTTTCTATATTTTATCACTTTCCAAAATGAATCTTTTGCTGGTCCGTCCACACAGAACACTAATACCACCATGAAGGGAACACAAGAGATTAGTGGCTGTAGACTCTGGTTGTACAGGTTTAAGGTGTAAAAGATCCCTTCTAATGCAAGTATAGGCATCAGCAGATGAATTAACCTCACTGAAGAACCAAATTCATGAAGAGGTAATGTGAATTTGGGATCACTGAAGGCAGAAAATGAGGAATGCTAACTTTGTGTAACAGAAGTAAAGTCCAAGTTGTTTGTTTTCCTTTCAACATGTAATTTACCCCACAGTGTGGAGAGGTTGAGCCAAACGACTCACCTGATTTATTTTTTTTAGTAAGTCTGTGTGAACACAGATTTCACATCCATTGTAGTCATCTTGTTATGTAATCAGACATAGATAGGACATTAGTCTTAGAGAGTGCACAGAGTTTAAAGGCCAAAAATCTATTGCTTTAATATGGTCTCCAGTGTAATCTCACAATCATGACACTTATGTTGCTTTTTTTTTTACACAGAAGAAGTGCTTGTGTGTTGTTTTGTGGCGGTTGGGATGACATGAAAAACACAAGTCGCTTGTCAACAGGAGTGTGATAATGGTAATGTTAACATAGCCTTTGAAGTAATTTGTTGCTCATTAGTATTTCAGAAGGTTGTTTCTCCTTCTTGTCCAGGAGATACAGTAGCAGTAATTCAGAAACACTGTCACTTTAAAGCCTTTGCAATTTAAAAAAAATGTTTTTGGCCCTCCTGTTTATACTGAAACTTCTGCACATCAAGCCATAGAAGTCATTTCCTAACTGATCTAAAGGCACCATGTAGCAGAGGAGTTGCAAAAAGGTCCTATGATGCTCGCGCATAACTACGCCATGCTTTGCATGTTTCTACTGAATAAGGAATTATTCTGTGTGTCAAAAAAAAAGTACACCAGGGCTTGTTGAACAAGAACTTTGGCTTCTATGTGACAATAGTTACATAGCACTCACAATGACAAGTGGAGTTTATCTCAGTAATCTTCACTTTAACTGGATCTGCTGGGTCCATTGTCTTTTCACTGGTGTCTGGCATGTGAACAACATGATAATTTTGGACTGATAATTATGGACGCACTTTCCAGTTAGATTTTAGATGTTGAAATTAAGCAAAAAAAGGAATGTTTGAATTAATAAAACACGTCAAATTTACTCCCATGAAATCCTCATCCTGTATTTCCTCTCTTGTCTCCTTCCAGTCTCTCTGAGAGCTTCTTCATGGTTAAAGGAGCCGCACTCTTCCTCCAGCAGGGCGGCAACTCACAAGAACCAAAAACTCCAGCTCACCACAAACACGCAGGTAGGAACAAACACAAACACACCAAAAAACTTTGTTTGTCATTCTTTAGCTCCCATTCTCTGAGCAGACGAGGTTCAAACAGGCTACATGTGCTGCAGTTTTTTCTCTCTGCGGGTTTGTCCAGGTTTATTCTGCATTGTGTGTGGAGTCAGTCCTTTGTTTTGTCTGGCCTGAAGTAACTTGCAGCTGAACAGAAATCATTTTTCAGTCATGTCAGGTTTTAAAGAAATGTATGTAAACTGTTTGTATAAGGTTAGAAAATGTATTTTAGAACTAAGATGACACTGTGTACACTGTGTAGACAATGGTGAAAGAGAGAGGAATGTGCAGATTTGCTGAGGATGTTAATTTGTTTCATCATTGCCATATTAAAGTACTGTATTATCACTGAGGCGGATTTAAAGAACTTTTTTCAGGCTTTTTACTTTCACCTCCAATAATATGACCTTTTTGTGTCTATAGTCAGGAGTTGGTTAATTTTCTGGACTTTGGCTCAGTTGTCTCATTATAGATAACTCAGCCAAGTGTTTGATGTAAAAACCATAATCATAACCTGATTTGTAAAAGACACAGAAGAAAGTAAGTAGTAAAGCAACCTGATTGAATGTTGTGTTGATTTTAAAAGGATGGACTATTAGACATTCATTCTGCCAGTGATCAGTCGAATGACGAGTGTTAACTCTTCATTTCCAGGTGACTTACCTCAGCACCTGCAGGTCATGTTTAAGATCCTCCGCAGTGAAGATCGCATCAAGCTGGTCAGTATAAAGATGCTCTGACGTGTTGCTGTGATGCTTTCCCCTCATTCTCCCCATTTATGTCATTCATCTACAGCTAAGTGAATAATTTGTGTTGGTTTTTCTTCACATACAAACCTCCAAATGGTTTGATAATTCACATGCTGCCACGTTAAAGCTGCAAACCAAACAAGCCACTGGACTATTCTTTTGTCTTTGACCTAAAACCAACATTAATCTTGTTAGGAATGTGTTGATTCTCTTATTTAATGGGTTTTCCTTGTGTTATATTGTCAATCCACCTTTTACTGTCCAGTCCACCTTAGAGGTCCTTTTTTATGTTTATCTTTCAACAATGAAGTTTTTCTCTGTTTGCACAACATCTGCGCTGAAACATACTGTAGCTTGGTTTTTAGACATCATATCAGATAATGATTACTCAAAACAGACATAACTTTTTAGACTTGTTAAGTCTGTTTGGTGATCTCTTGTTTTGTTTCACAGGCTGTGCGATTAGAGAGCTCGTGGTCAGATCGAGTACGCTACATGGTTGTCATCTATACCAACGGCCACCAAGATACAGAAGAAAATATTGTTTTAGGAATGGACTTTACGGACAAGGAGAGGTATAATCTTTTTATCAGTATTCATACAGTCTATTTTCAATGCAATGCAGTTTGTCAAAAAATAAATAAATCTACATTTTTTTTCTCCAGTAAAAACTGCTCTATTGGGATGGTGCTGCCTCTGTGGAGTGACACCAACATACATTTGGATGGAGATGGGTGAGTTTCAGTTAGAGCCAACATAAAAGATGTGCCAATGAAAATTAATAGGTAAGGTTTAAGACGTCTAGCAGTCTGTGCAGTAGATGTGAGATGTTGCTGATGAGAAGCCACTCATCATCGTAGACTTTCCTGCCCCCCAGTGGCAGGGAAATGAACTGAGAGCAGTTCTTGCTGACCTGTTCACATTGTCTCTCTGTGCCGGAGGAATGTTCCACTGTTTGGTGCACTGAATAGTCCCATGAGCGAGCCTCGGCCAGTGTGCGTTTATATCCCCTCACCTAAACTGATCCCCCTTCTCCTCTTCTTCCTCTTTTTCTTCTTTGCCAGAGGCTTCAGTGTGAATACAGCAGGGCGATCACATGTCTTCAAGCCCGTATCTGTGCAGGCCATGTGGTGAGTAAGTTCTCTGAGTTTATAATGAGCCACAATACCCTGTGTTTTGGGAAAAAGTAAGTGTTTTTTTTGCAATCTTATGGGTTCATTTGAGCAGAAAAGATGGACATGAATTCAGTGTCCTTTTTCTTAGAATGAGTTATTTTCACTGATGTACTTTGTGAGTCACCAACCAGACAGATTTTTTTTTAAACTCTTGTCCTGTTAGCCTAACAGAATTACAGCAGATTAGCTGAACTGGGAACAGTTCGCAGCACACAGGCACACAGTGTTGATGTCTTACCTCCATAAGAATATGTTTTGCTCCCACATCAACCAGATATACATCCATGTCAAAGTAAAAAAAAAAAAAAAAAGCACTGATATGCCACCTATTGGTCGTTTGTCAGACTTACCGCATAGTTGCCCTCCCCAGGTTTGTTTTTTCTGTTCCCGCTCTGCTTTACCGCATTGCACTTTGCTGATAAGATGTGTATCCCTGCAGGTCTGCCCTGCAGATCCTCCATAAAGCATGTGAAGTATCGCGCCGCTTCAACTACTTTCCCGGGGGCATTGCTCTTACATGGATGGCCTTCTATGAGAGCTGCATCACCTCAGAGCAAAGCTTCATCAATGAGTGGAACGCTATGACCGACCTGGAGACCAACCGGTCTGATTCTCCAACCATGTTTGTCGACCGGTAAGAGCAAACAAATCCCCTACTGAAGTCTGACATATTAGCATTATTATATATTAGCGTATTAGCAGTCTCACAGTATGAGCGAATTCTTCCCATCTGATTTCAAACTTTTCATCATTATTGGAAACTTTATTCAGTCTTGAGATGTTTTTAATTCAGAAAGCAGCACAGATGTACTGACTCGCATTTTGCAGGCCGACGGAAAGAGAGAGAACCGAGTGCGCCATTAAAGCGAAACTTCGCAACATCATGATGTTTCAGGACCTAGAGAACATCACCTCAAAGGAGGTAAGTGCATCAGCAACATATTTACGAACACATTTATTGCATTTTGCATAGATTAACCGGATAAACTCAACAAACAAAACAAAAGTATGTCTATTTGATTTATTTGTGCAAAGTGCATTCTTTCGCCTTATTTTAGGAAAAGTGAAATTATATTAATTATTCTCCCTCAGATCCGTAATGAGCTGGAACAGCACATGAGCTGTAACCTTAAAGAATACAAGGAGTTCATAGACAACGAGATGCTTTTGATCCTGGGTCAAATGGATAAGGCTACACGTATTTTTGACCACGTGTATTTGGTGAGTCACTTTTTGCTTTGCGGATTTGTTCTCTGCTACCTTTTTTGATGGGGTGACACCATGAACAAGCATTTCTCGTAGGCCAGTTAGGAAGAATTTACAGAATTTAAAATTTTAATTTACATCAATTCAGGTGAGATTTTAGACGACTTTATATCTTAATTTCTATATTTTGAACTCGGTTATGCAGAAATCTGGTGTGCTGAACTAAAAATGGAGAAATCTGCTGCCTGATCCAGTTTTTTTTTCTTGTGGCCTTTTTTCCACATTGATACTTAAAAACTTTGTTATGGTTACTGCTATGTCCCATAGTGCAGTTGTCCAGATGCTTTTCCCAAATAACAAGAAGAGCTATTCTGGGTTCATTGGAGGTTTTTAATTGACCTTTATTTTCAGAAAGTTATATTTTATCAAGTGATGGCGTAGTGAAGTATTTAAGGTTTATCCTGCATCTTTTAATGCCAGAAAGGTCTGAGTAAAGCCTAAAGAAGTTATATTGGCTTTTTTTCCTCTCCAGGGCTCCGAGTGGAACGCTTCTAACCTTGAAGAGTTACGTGACTGCGGGTGAGTTCATATTTCACTATATATGTGGGACAAATCCAAGATATTTGATATTGTGATAGTATTATTTAAATATGGCTTATGTGCATTATTTGTTTTGGATACACCTTGATGCACTTATCCGTCACCCCTTGGATTAGGTGAAATATGTTGCTTCAAAATTTAACACAACTGATATTTTTATTGCTGGGTACAAATTTTAGCCTCAAAACATTTTCGTTCTTTGTGATCTTCGGTCTTTAAATTCGAATAACACATGAGAAATGAATCCAAGCTTTAAGTCCTGAGAAAAAGCCAGTGTTGGGTCATATGCAGGTACTAAAGCTGCAGTGTGTTGGGCAAACTCAATAACATATTTCAATTTTACAGTTTAGTCCTTGGCCGGCGGAGCATAAAATACCTGTTCAAAACAGGCACATGTCTCAGCATGGCTTTCAGGTCGTAATGCAATCAGTGCAGCAGCAAATGAGACTAATTTCACATGTTATATAACAGTTAAAGACAGCAGCGGCCTTTTTCCTGTTTGCTGCAGCGTCGGTTACATTCTGAATGTCACCAGAGAGATCGACAACTTCTTCCCAGGGATGTTTTCCTATAACAACGTCCGTGTGTACGACGAGGACGCGACTGACCTGCTTGGCCACTGGAACGACACCTACAACTTCATTGTCAAAGCCAAGTGAGACTGCATGTGAAAGGAAATCATCGATCTTGTGCTTTTTAGTTTGCATGAAACAAGATAAACACAAATCAGTTTAATTTTAGGTTGATATTTAAGAAATGTTTAGTTTGAAAGTTGACAGCAGAGCTGTGCTCCAGCAAATTCGTTTGCTTTTAAAAGAAGGAGGTTTTAGTCGACAGTTTTATTGACTCACATCATCCTGCATCTTGCCAAAATACAGAGACCACAATGATGGGTGGATGAGAAATATTTAGAGAAAAGAAAAATGTGAATTTTTTTCTTTGTGTTTCCCTCCTCATCTTGTTTGATTAGGTTGTTCAGGCCTGTGATGATGCAGGTCCTATGGCACAGATAAAATTAAAGAGCAATACAGTTAAACTTCAGAAGCTGGAGAAACATCTCAGCACTGAGTCTGGATTATAAACAGGATAAAGCGTAATCCAGATCTCAAAAAACTAAAAATGGTGTCCAATTCTGAACATATTCTGTTTGTCTTATTTTAAATGCTTTTTTTTTTTCATTATTTGTCCAATAGGAATAACAATTCCAAGTGCCTGGTGCACTGTAAGATGGGGGTCAGCAGGTCTGCCTCTACGGTTATTGCCTATGCAATGAAGGAGTACGGCTGGTCCTTGGAGAAAGCCTACAACTTTGTCAAGCAGAAGCGGAATATAGCTCAACCAAACGCTGGTTTCATGAAACAGCTGGCAGAATATGAAGGAATCCTGGATGCCAGGTAGGCAGATCTACACATAGGATTGGGTTTCTAAGCTTCACAAAATCATCCAAGTCAGTGTATCACTTACAATCCTCATGTACCACCAGTCTCCAAGTTTTAGATAGTTCTGCACATAAGCCCTCCTTGCTGACATGAATGTCTCAGTAACAGAAGGTTACTGGACGACCCAAATGGAGAAACTCTGATCTAGCTGATTTTGTAATTGTAACTTGGTTCAGCAAAAATGTCAAATCTGGTCTTTATATAGCTCGACTGTAAGAATAATGCTTGTACTTCGTGTACTTTGTGTAACACCAATGTATCCTTTGTATCCACAGTAAACAGCGTCACAACAAGCTGTGGAGGCCTGGCACTGATGACGAGGGATCGGATGAAGCATCTGGTCACTGCACCGGTGGAGAAGAGACACCAGTATCCAGAGAGGATGAGGCCTGGGGAGGCTGTGGGGCTTCTCCCTGCAGGGGTCTGGAAATGGAACCTCTGGACTCGCTCAACTATAACTATTACTTCAGACGCTTGTCAGACTCTGCGCTCGACAGCGAGCCCTCCACTCCGGTGCGGGGACCCCCTCTGCTCGGGATGGAGAGAGTTTTCATTGAGATTGAAGACGTGGAGAGAGACGCCCTGTTAGAGGACGAGGGTTTCCCCATGGCCCACTTAACCCTGCCAGGTGAGGGCACGGCAGCTCAGACCTGCGGGCGCCTTGACCCCATGGAGGACATGAGACTGAGGCTGGAGTTCAGTACATTGGAGGAAGAAGATGAAGAGGAGGCAAAGAAAGAGGAAGCTGAGATGGCGGCCTTGGCGCAAACTCCTGGAAATTCAGATGGGCGGAACGACGGTGAGGAGGCTGAGAGGAGTGAAGAGAGCCGGTTGGGTTTAGCGAACCTGAACACCAACAACAGCAACCGCCTGGCTGCCAAGCGCAGCTGCCCTGCAGCCTTCGACGTGAGTTAAAATATTCCTTGATAAAATGGTCAAATCACATATTTAATGATTGTCATTTTAAACGTCCTGTAAACCACTGACCATACACTGTATCTGTTTCTGTTTTCATCTGTTTAGGACAGTACTAGTACAGGAAACCCTTTAAAAGTGAAGCCCTCCTATCAGTCCTGTAAGGACTGCATGCGCCTGCCGCAAGGACGGCGCTGCGACCGTCAAGCAGGAGGCCGCTCCCATCGTCTTAACCCCTCCCGCCACTGCGTTGTTCCCTCCATCTGCATAGATCCACCGGGGACACATTTTCCTCCCACCCCACTTCTTCAGCCTTTGCCATCTTCTGCAGTCAGCCTAGTGAAACCCTGCACACATCTCTACAACTGTGCCACCTGCACCCTCGGCGACACACCTGCTTCTCAAATCAGTCACCAGAAACCTTTGTCCCCCATGAGCTGCGAGGATACGGAGGACATGTACGTACTGCAGGGTGGAGACGCTGGGGAGGAGATATTAAGGTCTAACAATGTCTCCGATGCCGAGGGATTAAAACTACAGCATGGTGATGGAGCGGAGCTCCAGCAGCAGACGCTGGCCCAGCTACAAATGCCAGGACTTGGGATACAATTTGGTCTCGAGTTGATGCGACAGAGAGCGGAGCAGCATGAGAAGCTGCCCAGCATGACCATGGAGGGCCAGCTTCCAGTGGGGCCCCTGCCTTGATACAGTGAGCCATGCATCAGCTTGATGGAAGAGGTGGCTTCCGCTACGATGGCTGTGAAACATACGATGTCCACTTCAGCAGTGTCCCGTCAGACATAATGGGGCGTGCTGACTTCTGGAACATCCAAGCCTCGTAGTTCCATTTTGTAAGGCTGCGGCAGCTCTCTGCACATCTGGAATTTCCATCCAGATGGAGCTGCTTGTTTTAACCGTGTGTTTAAAAGCCTGGATGCTCCTGAACTGCTCCTCAGATATGATAAAGGCACACTTCCACACATCCCGGTGGAGATGCTGCAGTCGTACCTTCAACAGACAGGTTTGGCAAGGTTTGTTAGATCTAAAGTGTCGTTTTTGTCCGATTCCAGAGTGCTGCACTTAATAGCGCATTAATGTTGTCTAAAAGACAGAACAACCTGAAATGATGTGCTCTTGTCAGTTTTCAGTTCATCTCATAACATTATCCATGAGGGAGCTCAATGAATATTCAGTTCTATTCCATCCACTATATACTCACAATACCAGTCAATTCACTCCTGTTTTCTTTTAGTTACATTTGCTTTTGCATCACCAGGGTGCATCCGATTGTCTCTTTGTAAAGAGTCATGCCTCAGACCACAAGCATCTCAAATTGTTTTGGTCAAAGACTGTTGTGTTCTCTGTGCTCAGCGGATGGTTCAACCTGAACTCCTACATTAAATGTAATGTAATAATGTACTTAAAGAACTCAGTTTAGCCCATGCATGAGTGTGCAATATTACAAAATACATGCTCAACTTGTCTTTGATTTTCAGCTTATTTTGCCATCCTAAAGGTTTTTGGCTTTATAGATTTTATTTGTAACAACAAATCACGCAGCAATTCATCAGGATTTACTTTTTTCTTGTCTTGGCCCTGAAAGAATGATGTAAGAAAATGGCACTGGAGGATGCTACACTATTCATACATAAGCAAAAGAGTGTAAATTTATCCCATGGTGAAATCATTTGCAAAGTGACCAAAGCAATAACATCCTTTTTGTACCCCTTCTGCATTTGGGTAGTTGTTTTCCTTAAATGCTTCTGAGATCGACATAGTGCAGCAATTTAGCTTTTACTTAACCCTTTTATTTTTTTATTTTTTAAAGCATAGGGCTGTTTTCCCTTAAATTTGCAAATATTTACAAATGTATATAGATATAGCTTCTGAGCCCAACTAAAGTATTTATTTACTCTGTGCACAGATGGGTTTCATTCATACATGCACCTGATAAATATTTAATATAAATTGACTTGAGCACACCAAACCATAAATTAAGACACTAAGAAATATCTACAACGTGTTCCAAAGAAGTGATAAAATTATTTACTTCTATCGACTGGTGGAGACCTCTGTATAGTTGCATGGTTATTTGATTTAATAACCACCACAGTAAAATCAGTTGATAATCTCTTTTGTGAAACAAAAGGCAACAGAAACAATGTCATGAAAATTGGAAAGTATCCATTTGCAAGCCTTCATTTCCTCAATATTAAATATCTCAAAGCAGAATGTGTATCCCGACGGCTGGGTTTGAATTCCCTACTGTCATGTTCATGTTTTCATTTGATTATCGTTGCATATCCCGACAGCCTGAGGCATATTTTTTTAGACAAGTTATTACCAGGTCTCTGTGCCACAAATTACACTGCAGGTTTCTTTCTTTTTGGTTAATGATGTGTTCTTACGGTTTACGGCACGCTGGGTGTGCTTGAATGTCACTGATTGATGCCTGTTTGTAAGCAGGAAAAGCACAAGCAAGTTTATATTACTGTGTGTGGCACACTTCAGGTGAAAAGAAAAACTGTGCAAAGAATGAATGCAAAGATGGTGTTACTGTATATTTTTGTCCATTTAGTTCTTCTTTCATTAGTTGTGTTGAAAATGCCTCGTTATATGTTCCTTCCTGTCTTTTATCCGACAGCTGCTGGACTCCTCTATAAATTAGATTAATATATTTAGATTTTCCATATTATTTTTAATTTATGTGGCTGGTTTAGCATGTAGGCCTGCTTATCATAGCATAACAAAGCAGCTACATAGAGATTTAGGGCTGAATAAATTGTTATTAAAAGATGTTGAGTTCCAAAACTAAAGACTTAAAAGTTAAATAATAGGAAATGTTATTTACACAAATTTTTAGAGGTTGGATAAAACCATTGGTTTTACTTTCTTCTGTGCTAAAGCAAAGCTATCACCAACCAGTTAGCTTAGCATAGCAAAAGACAGGAAAGACTTCTTCTACAGTTCATGAGCAGGCTACAATGTAGCAATGTGTGAAGTTAAATGAGCCCTAGGCAAAGTTCATAATGATACCTATTAATCAACACTCATAATTGCTTCAAAATGATATGACTAACATGTTTATGAACTGCAGAAATTAGTATTTCCTGTCATTGTGCCAGACTAAGCTAAGTAGCTAATGATGACCCTATAATCACCAGCCAGTTAGCTTAGCCTCGACTAAAACCGGGAACACCTTCACTTCTGCAGTTCACAAACATCTCATAGAAGTTTTGTGTGACTTTTAGTGACATCTGTTGGCAAAGTTCCAGATTTGAATGCATTGAACAACTTGCTACCCCAAAACTTTTATAATTAATTTAGTTAACTAGCTAATAGTTAACATTTTCTGTAAGAGAGCAAGAATGAGTTAAATGGTTTCACAAAAGAGGCTGCAATACTACAATACACTTTTTTTTCTTTATTTGACAGTTTCTGTTTGAGCAATAAAAAATGCTACAAAGTCTGCCTGCAGTAGAGGAATATTTTTTTTCCTTTTGCGTTTCCATGCAGTACTTTTGCATTTATATTGCTATACTTTTGTGTTTGGATGTAACACACTGATTACAGGGCCACGGGATGTGCACAGCCCATCCATCCATTTTCTGAACTGCGGGTGTGCTGGAGACTATCCCAGCTGTCAACGGGCGAGAGACCCTGGACAGGTCGCCAGTCTGTCGCAGGGCCAACAGACAGACAACCACTCACACACACACTCCACACAGGAAGGCTGGAATCCTGACCTACTTGGGACTCGAACCCTGGCCTTCTCACCGTGAGGCCGCAGTGCTAACCACTACACCACCGTGCAGCCCCGATGTGCACAGCCTTTTAAAGCAATTTCAACTGCATTTGCATTCAGAAGCCAAAACAGAAAAGAAGCCCTGTGTTACGGTTCTGATAACAGCAAACACCTTGTCACTTGTAAATAGTCTACAGCACCACTATACAACAATATGCTTCCTCTAGCATGGTCGTAATGACAAGTGTATGTGCTTCAGTGAGTTTCTGCAGGGACGGATGCAGATCAAAAAACCTAAAGAAACTGAACAAAATGGCTTTAAAAGGCTGCATGAACTCTAGTGGCCCTGTAATCAGTGTCTGTAAGATAGCCTATCCACTTTTGCGTGGTAGCGCAATAAGTATTGCGAGGGAACGCAAATGTCCCCTGGAGGGTTCCGTAGGATTAATACAGCCGACAGGTTGGTGTCAGTACAGTCCTTTTTTCTTGATTTATGATTCATGTACGCCATTTATTATTTTTATATTTTGCCTATAATTATTTTAAGACTTGCTTTTATTTTCCATTGCCAATTAATTGTGTTTAGGTGAATATAACTTTAAATTGCATGTTACTAAATGTTATACAACTTAATTTATCAACAGTATATCCCCAATGTATATCCATCCATGACTTTACCCTAAAATACCACGACATCTTGCAGTGTTGCAGCCTTTGTTATAACACTAATAAAAACTGCAGAAAAATTGGGCAATTAATAATTTAAAGTTAAGATTGTGTCAGACAACTCCTTTAATTTTATTTTAATTTGATGATGTAAAATGCTTGTTTTTCTGGACTTCTGCACTACATTTGGTTATTTTGCGTCATGGTTTAAATTTGCTTTGTATTTAAGTGCCTTAACTTTGGCCGTCGCTCTGTTGTAAAGCATAACAGCCTTTGCAGAGCTTCTGTGAGTGTGTTGGTGGTCTGGCTTTTTTGTACTTTTCTTACCCTCACTCCTAATAATAATTCTTTTTGCAATGTTTAACTTGGCACATAATACAGTATATTGTATGCAAACACACATAAGCTCACCCACCACCTCTCCCACAACACACATATACTTGTTGGACTTCCATTTATCAATAGCATATGAAAATACTGTATTTGTTTAATATTGTTGGGACCTGTGGTACATTATATTGGTTCAATAGCTAACTGAAGAACCTTATTTGGTGGAATGAAAACTTACTTGCATCAAAATATGAAACAAGATGCATTTGTCTTTTGACATTTACCAGTCTGTACATATCTTTCCTCTATGGTACAATTTGCTACTTGAATACATCAGCTTGCAGACGTGGTTAATATGAAGAAAAATACTGATAATGCTACCGTGTATTGAGAAGCTTTCATGATTTTTTGTGTTAAAACTAAAGCTAAATTATTTTAGTTGACCTCTATTTTACGCGAATATTTCAGGGCCATTTGAAAATACCTGAAGGTTTTTTAGTTCATAAGTCCCAGGCAGGTAGCAGGCATCAAAAAGACAATCGTAGGTGAGAAAGCATTGAAGACATTTGAACCTTATGTAATTTAAAAGGGTCTGGTTGTTTACTGAGTGTACTTACTGAGCACAAGTCTACTCTGAAGCATGTGAGGTCGAGATGAATGGGAAAGGAAAATATAAAACCTCCCTGGGAGTCTTTTTGTTATGTTTATGATTTGATTTTTACCTTTGTGTGCTGTACTGTACATTGCCAATGTTCCTGTGTATGCACTTTTCTTTTTTTACATTTTGTTAAAATGGTGTCCAGTCTAATGTTTATCATGCAAATAAATAATTTCTTCTGCATAATATGTTGATTTTTGGATGCATTGAACATGGAAAATGCAGCAAATTTCCACATTTTGGGCCAAAAGAAACTGATCACTGAGGACATAAGTATTCAATTACATGTAAAATTGCTTTTTTAAATACATTTTTGGTAAGTAAAATCTCCCTAACAAATATTGAATAATGTGTTTAATATATGGGAATCTACATCATTTTCCTAAATCACCTAATTACAGTACAGTAACAGTAAAAGTAGACTCTGGAGTTACAGCACGTTGGTAATGTGACTAGACTTGCTCTCTTGGTCAAAAAAGACAGAGCAGAAAGCGCTCTTATTGAATTAGTCAAATGAAGTCAGTCTGACATAACAGAGCAGGTGACTTCTGAATTCGACTTCTCAGACAGAGCAAAGTCCCACAGGACACCAGAGCATCAGCTTCAGTGAGTAACTTTCTCTTCTATCTTGTGGTCTCTCAGGTTTTTACAGGCTGTTATGTCAGCAAAACCTCAATGTGAAAGATCTAACAGGAAAGGAAGAAAATATAAATGTTACATGAACAGAGGAATTTTCATTTGAGGTGTGAAGCAGTGCTGTGCCTGCGCTGAAGCTGAATCTGAACCTGGGCAAATCTAGGATTAAGTACACTGAAGTATATACTGAATTTGAATTAATAGCTTAAAATAAGTTTCTATTCCCTAGGAATCCACTGTGCCACCTCAAGGTTACAGCACTTCTTTTAATCTTTGTATGGTTGCATACCCTCTTTTGCATGCCACTATGTAAATTTTACAGTCCAGCTAGATTACACATCTGAATATCACCTACATGAAATGTTAACGTTTCAGCGAACGTTGCAAACTTAATGCTAAAACAGAAAAGCAATTTTGCTGGAAAAAAAAGGCCTATCTTAAGACAGAGCTAATAGTTTAAGTACTCTTAGTCACAAGTCTCCTATAAACTGTTTGCTTACTACTGGAAGCATGACAGGCGCATAAATGTGAAATAGAAGGAGAGGGAGAGTGAGGGGGATTTCACAGGCCAATGTCACACATACTTCCCACTGCTGCCATTATAACACACCCATCTCAAAATAACACTTTAGATTCACCAAAGCTGCATGCGCATGTATCTGTGGGGTCAGCCAAAAACCAGGACTGCTGTTAAACAATGTTGGCTGATTCCAGGATGAAAGGCCTTAACATGAAAAGAAATGAGGCAATATGCAAACCTTTCCACCCGAGAGCTCTCCTTCACTGTCAGCTTACCGCTAGATTACTGTTTCAACTGCTTGACCATCATTTTTAGATATTTTGACCATTTTGTTTCCTTTTATTTTCTGTTTTATGGTCGCTTCAGCTTATTCTCAAGACTGTACAGCTGATACGGCTGATTAAATAAGTGAATATACAGCTCCGTGTTCAGATTTAATTAATATTTAATCAGTTATAATTGGTAAAGTTACTCTACAGACCCTGCTTTAATTGAACTGAAGTGACCCCTGTGGGAAATATAACCACATTTTATGAATAGATGGGGGCCAAACTTCAACTTCCATGCTCATGTTTGTTATGCAGACAGACTTGAAAGAAATGAAACAAAGTTAGAAACGGTTGAAGGAGAGAATAAAGATGCACAGTTGTTTTTCTTTTCATGCAGACTTCAACACTGTCAAATCACCATTAATGGGGAGGAAGAATCATCAACACTACTCAGGTTTATCTATAGAGCCAATTTCTTTCAGTGATAAAGTCAAAGCAACAAACAATACTTTTCAGTTTTTTTATTTTTATATTTGCAGTGTAATTGTGTAAATGACAAAGTGTGGACCAATAAATATGAGAGTGATTGGGTGGCAGACAAAAGAGAAAAGCAATAAGTAAAGATAATAGGGAAGAAACATAAGGAAACATGAGGAAACATAACCTTGTGTCTGATGAATAATCATCTGTCAAAACAATCTTTTAAATTACTGTCGCTACTTTAATATGAAGAGAAAAGGTGTTCAAAACTTAAAGCTGTTTTTCAGGAACTTTTAAGAGACAGAATTGCAGGAAAAAAGCATCTTGGTGATTTTGTAAGAAGAAAATGTGAGGAATGAACCTCTGAGCAGATGAAAATATAATTTGGAACATAATCTGCTCTAAAAGGATCATTGTAGTGTCTTAAGCTGCTGGGTAACAACATCATTTTGTTTGTTTCATTTTTGTTTTAATGTAGTGTCTGGCAACCAGAATTGTAAAACATGACTAAGCATTTTAGTACCTTTTTAATAGATAAATGAAAAAGATCTATTTTAAAAGAGTTATAATAAAGTTTTTAATGAACTTGGTAGAGCAATAAATCAAAAAATGTACATTTTAAGCATAACAAACTTCTTGTGGAACTCGAAACTATAACACGCATCAACTCAGCTCTGCTTCTCCTTTACATTTAGCTCCTCTCTGGAGAGCTAAGAATACCTATCCCACATGCCGCATGCCTCTAAAGCCTGTTGAGCTGTTTTCCCTTTGTATTAATCTCCCATACACCATCCATCAAGTCTGCTGTTAAACTGTTCTCAGCAAACCCTGGACAAAGGATTCAGTTTGTAAGTCAAAGCCTTTGTGACTTGAATCACGTATTTTCAGTGACCTTTCTCTAGACCCCACCACCAAAACAATCACAAACATTCAGACCGTCTGGGGGGGAGGCACGCACAGCACAGACCAGCCTTGTCGCCACAGCTGTAATTGACAGTGCATGATGTATCATAAAGGGGAATGTTGCTCCAACATGAGTTATTAAACTCACAAATTAAACACCACAAAGGTTTGATGTGACTCATGCCCTACTGGGGTAGTTTCAAAGAACATGAAAGCGATTTTACACTATTTAGAATCTGTGCATTTGGAAATAAATAACAGATCATTCCTGCTTTGGCCATCTGGTCTGACCTTGGCACCTGGCAGCTGACCTCTTATCTGACTTATCTTGTTTCCTTTTTGGCCTCTTGACTCACTGGTAGCAGTCAGACCAACTTTAATTATAGCCACGGCAGCATTCCTTCCTGACAGAAAAGCGAGATAAATAGCCAAGCCTTGACGAGGTGAACGGTGTCGAAGAATACATAAAAACTGAGAGTAGATATTCAAAGAAGTAAAAGGTTGAAAGCAAAACCTGTCGTTGATTTCATTTCACTCCATCCTCATTACGTCAGTGTGACTTGCCCATAAATTGACATTTGTGTTTCTTTTCGTTCTGTTTAGACAGATCGACAGCCATGGGCCAGAAGCTGGACAAGCTTTCAGAAAACGATGAGGAGTCGCTTGATAATTCTGACTGGTCCGAGCAAACTGGAGACACACTTCAGTCAGAAATTGCAGAGAATGATGAAAGCAAACATCAGGAGGATGTCACTTCTGCGAGCCATCAGATTGGTGGGATTGGTGGGATTAGCAGGATTAGCGTCAGCGGCTCGGCCAGTGGGCACACAAAGGAGCTCACTGTCGCTCCTGCACGTACAGACCCCCAAACTGGGCAGCCAATCAGGCCTCTAGGTCAGCAGGAGCCCGTTGTGATCACCAGAGGAGAGTGCGTGGGAGGAGACAGGGAGAGAGTCATTCGAACTGTACGGGAGTCAAAAACTACACAGAGCCCAAAGGAGACGAGACAAATTTCAAACAAAAAGCGAGGCTCTGAGAGCAGGGCTGTGGCCTGGACTGGGACTATGGAGGAGCAGGGGACTCAAAATACATCAGAGGCTGACGGAAGCAGGTTAGGTCCTGAGACTCAGACCAGGGGTCCAACAACTTCACTCAATCCTACCAATGAGGACGACTTTGTGGTGTTAGAGAGGGATGAGACTTGGATATCATCTAATGCAGAAAACAACAGTGGCCATAAGAAAAGAGGACCAAAAACAGACACTTCTCAGTCCTGGAATGACAGCCCTCCACAGCTTTCCAGGGATAGTCCTCAAAAGAAGAGCAATGGGAAGCAAAGCAGAGAAAAGTCTGTCACTGTTGGCGCATGTGCTAGGAGTTCACCCAAAGCCCCTTTTGAGGGGGAAATGGGTCAACATTTGGCTGAAGTGACAGGCGGCAGGTGTCAGCTAAAAGAAGTAAGTCAGGCTGGAGCTGCCCGCAGCGAGACAACTGGTAGAACAGCAGAGAGGGAACAAAATCTAGCCGCCCCTGTCAGAGCTCTGTCAGTACAAAATAAGTCTAAAAACCAGTGTCAGGACAGGCACAGTTCAGAGGATCAGTGCCTTCAGAACAAGTTTGCAGGAGCTGTCTCAAAGAAGGCTAAAGCAGTAGCAAGCAATCTTTTACCATGTGCGAAGAAAGAAGCAATCGTTACTCCTGCAATGCCACAACCACAAGACAGCCCCTGGTTTACACAGGAACAGTGTGACGTAATGCCTTGTCCTCCCCTGAAAGGAAACAAAGGTTGTGATGGAAAGTTACAGGTGGCCAGCTTAAAGAAGGAGAGCGAGCCTCTTTGCTTCACTGCCGTCGTGACACATCCGCCTTTAACTCATCTGATGCCTGACAAGGACTCAACCATGGGAGGCTCTGTCGATTCGCCAGCGGTGCCAGATGCTGGGTCCACCTCGTGCACATCTAAGGGTGAACTGATGCCAACGGAAAAGCCTAAAGTCAAAGGTCCACCTCCGCCTGTCCCCAAAAAGCCTAAGAACCCATTTATAAAGCTTAAAACTGCACAGTTAATGTCGACCGATGTACAAAGAAGAGGCAAAGATCATCTGCGCTCAGAAGAAAGGGTCAAGAGGAGACACACTTTTCACTTTAACAAAGACCCTCCGTGCAGCGCACCAATTAATCAGGACATGTGCATGCTGTGGGATGAAAGGGGGACTTACGCTGTACCAACCAACAATCGTCGACTCTCAGTCGACCTCAGCCCTTGGGAGCAGCTCTCTCTGGAACATATGGATGACCACTACGGAGATATGATTGATTTTGACTACTGTACGCGGATGGACGCACTGTCTCCAGAGGAAGAGACTCAAAACTTGGACATGTTGCAGAGAAGAGTATTCCTAGAGAGACGATCCAGGCGAAGATGGTCACCTCCTGCTGGTGCAAGAAGACGTCCAAAATCCTTTGTTTGCACAGAGACTCTTGATATACCTGAGGTTACACCAGATTATGAAACTCAAAGTCCAAGACGTACCTTTTCAGGGAAAAAAGACATGTACCCTGAGCCCCCATCTGAAAGAGAGCGCATGCTGGTCAGTAATGAAAATCTCAGTAACAACGGGGATCCTAAAGGTTTTACAGATCACTTTAGTGAGAGAGACGCAGGAAGGGGCAATGAGGTAGGGTCCTACAAGCCTGTGGCAGAAATTATCAGAGAAACCAACCAACTGCAGAAGCAGCAGGGTCGGATCAAACCTGAAGGCGCGAAAACTCCGGTTCGTTTGGCGGAGCAAAGCCCGAACATGAAAGTATCCCAGATGAAAAACACCTTTGACGTACCGAAAAAATCCAAGGAGAGACCAGCAGAAGTGCAAGCACCACTAAAGAAAGGTAGGTTTTCTGCACTGTTCGATTTTCAATTAGCCAGTCAATTAAGTTGTTAAGGATTCCTGTTTAAATTTTAAAGCATGACAAACGGCTGTGATGAATTTAATGAATGAATGGTCATGATGAGGTCAGGGTGGGTCCAGAAGAATCAGAAGCAGTGTGAAATAAAAAATTCAAAATTCAGCATCTCTGTACATAATATCAATACAGAGTAAAAAGGATCCACAGAAATCTCTACTTGTGGAACATATCAGAATAAAAACAGTACAGAAGACAGTGCATGTGGTTGGGGTAACTTACACTACTTTGATACATGAAGGACTTCACAGACAGATCAAGGTTTTGCTCCAGCCTACGAAGCTATCCATATCTACCAAGCTATTTTTCAGGCAGGGACTTGCACATTTTAGCAGGACAGTGCCAAACTTCGTTCTGTACATGTAACAACTGTATGGCTTGCACTGTAATAACATAATCTGGAAGCTAATAACCACACTGTATTCAGTTAAAGTCTGTCCTTACCTGACACTGAAACCATGTAGAACAGTATGAAATGAAATATATGTTTTTATATATTTAATTAATATAAAAATTATATTGTTTTTATGTTCTTGATGTGTTGATGTGTTTTGATGTGTTTTTTATGTTCAGTTGTTATCAACATTTAAAAAGTGTCCCTCCTGAGGGAGCCGTTGACTTGCCATGACTTTTTCCAACTTATACTGCTGTTGTATATTAGGACAAGCTCCAAACCTCCAGCCCTGAAAGATACTAGCAGGTGAAAAAGAAAAGAAAAAGAAATGTAATAAACCAAAATTCCTTCGTTTATGTCTCATTCATTTACGTACATGTGTCAGTCATGCTATGGGACCCTTTGATCCTTTAAGCCATTATACTTTTGGGATGTCCCATCTGTACTGGTTTATGAATTTGGAGTGAGAATCCAGTCTAGACCTTAGTGAAGACAGTGTCATGTGATTCAAAGCCCAGAAAGTAGCTTGTCTGTCTTGTCATACAATTACTTACATGTCAAGAATATAGATGGCAGCCGTTTTTCATGAGTACCGAGACAACCAGGCATTAACAGTCATATCCTAAAGGATTTTTGGATTGTAAATGTGACTTTATTAAAGAGATAAGCTGTATTGGTGACGCAATGTTGCACAGCCCCAACAATGACAGGACTTGTGGTCTCATCTTGGAAATATACAGTAAAGTATTTCCAAAAATACACAGTCATGAGAAGCTCAAGAACAGAGGATAAGCAGACAACAAAATAAGTACACAGAGAAAGAAATGCCATTTCATAGGCTATAGAAAACAACCATGTGATGCAAAACAATCCCAAAAAACATACAATGTCAAAACTGTGGCAGGAGACCAGAATAATAACAAAGAAACACAAGATAACAAATTACTGAATTAAATATTCAAAATGTGGCACAAAATACATATAAAACAGATAGAATAACACAAATGTAATGAAACATCCCCTGAGAGCATAAAAATCTCATTAAGACCTAAATTATATGCAGAAAAGAAAAAACAGATCAACAAATAACAACATAAACAAAAAGAAAAATAAATAACTAAAAAAAACCTGAACAAGAGAAAGAAAATTTGTAGAAATTACTTCAGTGAAACACCATTAATAAAAGCAAAATGACATAGGCTACTATGCTACAAAATACATTGTCTGTGAAAAATGCTTGGTAAGACAATGAATGTTGCATGTCTTAGCCAGGTGGCCAGATGTTAGAACTCATGAAACAAACTTCAGTTTTTAGATCACAAGCATCATATGCATCTTGTAAATATGTTTAGTCATGATTTTAGATTCCCTGGGAATGTGTACTTCACTTAGCTATTAATGGGTGGGGGTGTCTTCATTGTGCTGGGACAGCACAGGCTGGGTGCAGTGGGATGGGGCAGAGGGGGAGGGGAGAGACCCTCACACAAAAGAAATACAATTTTCCACAGCTTAACCAGATCCTAACAACTTCACATTTACATGAGGATACGATGTGATGCTCGGATTTTCAGCTTCTCTATTCAGATCCTTGGGAAATGAAATCAGACTTTTCCTTTGCGCATGTGCCGTAGCCAGTCGTCAGTGGATCCTGCTGAATTTATTAACGGGATGAGAATAGAGTATTGGTAGTCTTCCGCAGGTGAGAGACGGACAGTACACGCGTTTTTTTTTATTAACTGGCATCCTGGAAAAGATTTAAAACACTGGCTGTGGGCAAATATTAGCAATCGAGAGGGGGAAAGGGGGCATTGCAACTGGACTTTTTTTTTCGTGAGTCAAGGGATACTCAAGCAACGTCCTGCAGGATAAGGGCGCGCCTAAACTGCCAGATTCATGTGTTGAGTGTGAAAACCCCCCGTGCGTAGGAAAGTCTTGCATAGATTTAGGAGGTAAGAAAGCCTGAAAGGTCTCCTTGCGTTGTGCATTTAGTATTTTTTCAGTCGGGTTGTGCAGCATCCATGTATGCTCGATGGATGGATTTGAGAATGGGAGCAGCCAAAAACCTCGGGTGGAAATATCTGCACTTGCGTCAGCTGGCAGCGGTCCACCGCGGCTAACTGCTAGCAGCCTGGATGCAAAACACGCTGCAAGGCTGGAGAAGCAGATAAAGCAGCGTTAGTCTATCCCATGCAAAGCACCACACACTAGCAACTCTAGACGTCTGTCTGAACATTAAGTTACACTTCTGTATTATTTTAGAGTTAACCATCCCCACGTTTAGCCTCCCCCCTGATCGTGCTCGCCGCTGTTGATGGGACCAGCCCCGGCACAGCTGCAAGCTGCCCTGTGATTTTCCACCATCCCTATAGCGTTAAATATTATTTAAACCATCCTGTCTGGAAGTCTTGCGACTATAAGCGTTGTGGACTTTGCTATCCGCTGTTTTAAAGACAACATCTGGAGAGCACTCTCCAAAACACAAATCTCTCCACCCCTTGCTTTTAGTATCTCTGAGGTTGGCTAACGTAGCTAACTTTAACTAGCATTCAAAGGTTCTGGCTTTAGCTTTACAACACTAAAGTCCTGTTTTGGTAAACAAGTTAAGGTTAAGGTTGTTTAAAATTCAGACTCAGCCTTGCTCTTTTATTGGTAATTTAATTTCTAACAAGCGTCTTGAAGTTGCGGGACCGAGGGAGCATCATTGTGATGTAAGCTAACGTTAGCAGGCAACCATTGTTTGTACTGTGGAGCAGCAGGCGCCACTCAATACTAACAGACGTGTACCATACTTGTAATTAAAGCTGATATAAAGTGGTAATATGTACGTGTGGTGGCGTCGCAGACACCCACTTATCGTTTGCCTAATTGCCACGCCAGTGAAATCTCTGCAAGGTTCCTCGCTACTCGTTATAAGTAAACCTTACAGCCCACACATGGACCCTGGCCGGGTCTGAGCACAATAGAGTCCAGAAAGAGTGTAGTTGTTATTGTCAGAGGAGATGCTATGAGTCTAAAATGTCAAATCGTCCACAGAGACATAGGATGTGTACATTGACCAAATGAGATGCATAATATTTTGTATAGACCCAAAGAGAGAAGAGATACATAAACAGTAAAAATGTTAGACTATACGACCAAAATTAAATGCAATCTGTAACAAAGGGATGTGTTATTAATAAATATGGGCTGCAAAAAAAAGCACGAAGTGATGCAAAATCACCCGCAAGAGAAATACAAAGGTTACGGAACATGTGATTAAAAAAAGGTCACATTAAAAATATGACTCATTACAACTATAAAAAGAGTTGAACAAAAAAACTTTGGAGAAAGGTGATAAACAAATGAGACAGAAGATCCTGTTCCAAATAGGTGCAAATAACCAAAATGAGACATACAATGAAAGTTTTATGAGAGACATATATTCCATGTGAGACAAAAAGTCCCTCACTTAAAACACAAAATTCCCCAAACTAGTTGCTAAATTTGTCGTGTGTAATATGAAACGGTTGTTAGGAGATACAAATTAACCCCATGAAAAGGATGCAAATATTTGCATAACAACCAAAATGCGTGAC
Organism: Craterocephalus amniculus; assembly: GCA_036024015.1. Taxonomy (NCBI): domain Eukaryota; kingdom Metazoa; phylum Chordata; class Actinopteri; order Atheriniformes; family Atherinidae; genus Craterocephalus; species Craterocephalus amniculus. Next base: position 33,979 of record JAVQJG010136591.1, on the reverse strand, counting down.
AAAAGATGTGACACATTTCATCCAGGTGAAGCCATACACATATTTTACTCAGGACTGGATGATTCATGACCTGTCCGTCTGCAGGTCTGACGCATATTGTTTCATATGAATTTATGAGGAAACGATGAAGAGTAATCTCTAATAAAGGTATTATGTTTCTCTCACAACTTAGTTACACGTGACATTAAACAACTACAGATTTAAGGGGTTTTAAATGAATACATGTAAAGCCTGGGGCAAAAGATAATACTTGTATTAACAAAGACTTTAAGATATGGTCTGATTATACAAGATGTTTGTATGAGAAAGAAAATGTAAAGAGATGTCTGCATGTTGGATCATATGGACCTCAAAGTTGGGGGTTACCTGAGTAGTGCAGTTTTTCATCAAACTTTTATTTTCACAATATTGAGCTATGTAAATATTCTCTGAACTCAATGGTCTGCGCAGTAAATATCTAAGATTCACAGCAATGTCGCACAACTACATTGAAGTAAAACAAAATAATGAAACCTGATGTGGCAAAACTAGAGAAGCGTGTCGTTCGCACACCCACATGGTCCTGAGATAAAGTCTAAATAAACCAAATGATTGGCATGTGTGTGGGTGTAAAGTGTATATGTAAAAGCTTTGATACTGCAAGATACTGCACAAGCAGCCGAGATATTTGTCTAAACGACAAAGATGCATTTCGATGGAACTATTGCAATTTAGCTCTCTGCAGTCATAAAATATTCCCGATGAGTCAGTGTTTCCGTTTTCAGACTGAATGAGAAAGACCAGGTGGTCTGCTGATGACAAACCTGTGCATGACTGGAAAGAAGCTAAAGAAACTCCAGCTTGTATAACAGCTCCGAATGTCACTTCATGCTTAATGATCACTTTGAGTTGCTGTAAGTTCTGCATCAGCTTGTTAGTAAAATGATGGAAAGGTACTGAAATGGAGTATTTTGGCTATTAGAATAAACAGAGAAGTGCTATATTTTGTTTACTTTTCATTATTTCACCTGCAAAGCCAATGTAGTCACTTCAAAATGATCTGTTGTCCTCCCATTAACAACTAACTTCTCATGACGCTTAAAGAGTAGAGAGTTTAAGAAAAAGAAAGAGCTTAAAGATACTCTGAGGCATAATACATCATTGAATGTGGAGCAGTATTTGAGATCATTTCCATAATCTTGGAGCAGCAACAGGCCATCTGTGGTGCATTCACAGGAACTGATGCAGCACTTTAAAAATATAACATCCGCTGTGACAGTTCTGAGCCTCCATCCCCGCGTCCTGATCAATAGTCCCTAAAATATGCAGCGTTGTTAGTGAGTAGGACCAGAGTTGGACTAAAATAGATATAATATTTGCCCAAAAAAGCTAAGCTGCTTATTATGGAAAAGGTTTTATGTGTTGGCTTAGATCAGAATCAAGAGGAAAAGGCTAACTTAGCCATTCACAGAGCTGGGGGATTTTTCCTTTTATTCTCACACAAGCCTGGAAAATTACACCGACATATGGACGTAAATACAGATGGAAAAGAATTGTATCCCATGTTTAGTCACCTCAAAGCTTTTCCTGCAGACTGTTTTTACTAAAAAAAAAAAGTCTCGGTCTGAAAGGGGAGAAAAGGCCGGCGGTGACTCAGTGTGCTCTTATTTCTGTCTGCAGATATGTTGCGGCGAGTTGTGCGACAGAGCAAGTTCCGTCATGTGTTCGGTCAGGCTGTGAGGAACGACCAGAGCTACGATGACATCCGGGTGTCCAGGGTAACATGGGACAGCTCCTTCTGTGCTGTCAATCCCAAGTTTGTCGCCATCATCATTGAGGCGAGCGGAGGAGGGGCCTTTCTCGTCCTTCCTCTACACAAGGTGAGATATTCTCACATTTGCTCTTCGGAAGAGGAAAAGAACAGTTTCTGCTGCATTTGCACAAAAGATCCATGAACTTCAGCTTTTTAAGAAAGAATTTAAAAAGTTGATTTTTTATTTTAGTGATATAATTATTCACTTTCTGGCTTTAGTATTATGATTGTTGTGTAAAATAAAAGCCTTTTTGATGCACCTGCTTCATAGTATACTGATGCAAAGCAAAGAAAACATTTACAAGTCTTAATACTGGTCACATCAGTATCCAAGAGGTGTGAAACCAAAACCACTGCAGCCCCAAAACGATGAAAGCTCCATGTCTAAGCTTCTGAACAAAGGCTTAAAACATATGGTAATATGGTAACTTTATGCATAAAACTAAACATTTTCTACTTGGCAGCTACGAGTGGAAAATAATTTCCTGATGTATTTCTGTCCATTACAACCCAGAACTCAAGGTTTTCATTTACAAGGCCATCTTTATTAAAATGTAATTAGGCTTCTTCTTTTTTTTTTAACTTTCCATTAAGTTGGTAAAATATAGAAACAGTTTAAAGCGTCTGAGGCCAAGTAGCCCAGTGTCTGAGCAGATATCTGAGCAGATTTTGGTAATAACTTAAAACTTTGTGTTGTTTTCTGATGCCTGCAGTTCCCCCTGCAGGTCCATTTTTGTGGTTTTGAGTAAATGGGGTAATATCTACTGCACAGGCTGGTCTGAAATGCCTTTAGTGCTCAGGATAAACTGGCAATCCCTATTGTTGCTTTGTTTTTAGTGCTATTTAACTAATGTGAGCATGCCCACATGCTAAGCCGAGGCAGTATTAGTGTTTTACATATCTCCTACAAAATAAGCAATTATAAAGCAGAATAGCAGAAAGAATAGAAGTGTGTGCATAACAATGACCCGTGAGGACCGTAATTAGAAGCTGAGGCTCAGAACAATGTGCTGCATCATATCACATTATAGCAATGGGAGCGTGCGGTCAATTAATCGTGCAGGCCTTTTCTCCGCTGTTGCCCTGATCCCGCTGTTCACCGAGGCTTAGATCTGTATAAACATTATAGATAATCGATGCTGCTGGGTTGATTGAGTTGTATTAGCTGCATGATGTCCCGCAGAAGCTGTTGTAACTAATAGACAAAGCAGATATGTATCTATCATGGACAAATCATTGTTGTACATATGATTATTGATGAAATTATCTGAAGTTATAGATCCTCATAATAACAACAAGTTCTTTTTGTTATAGAAAGATTTATGTTGTGTTTTGTCAGACAAAACTGCAAAGACGCAACCACTGAGTAGAGCAAAGAGTCTTCTGCAGAGATTGAACTTGTATGGTTAAATGGCCAGTCAGCTCACACTCCTCATCCTCTCTGTAACAATCTAAACTTCTGTCTCTTAGACCGGCCGTATAGACAAGGTGTACCCGACAGTGTGTGGTCACACAGGCCCCGTGCTGGACATCGACTGGTGTCCTCATAATGATCTTGTCATTGCTAGTGGCTCGGAGGACTGCACCGTCATGGTAAGGACACGGATCATGCTCACATGAGTCTTTCCTTGTCTGTGTGCATGATGCTGTTAAACACAGCAGACCTGTCAGTGCTTTGATATCCTACACTAACCCTTTCATGCATTAATTATTAAGAATCAGTCCCACATGTATTTTGCATGCAGTAATTAACTTACTTGGACATATATATTGATGCTTTTTCATTTCACAATCATATCTTATATTTGATTAATTAATGTATTTTTTATATTTTATTCAAAATCATTAATGAAATATGCTTTTCATATTTCTACGAGATAGATATTCTATCAAAATGTGGCTGTATTTTTTTCTTTTCCTGTTTATCACAAAATAAAGTTTGGTTATTTGAATGTATGCATGTACATACATAAATATCTATCCTGCAGACAGCGACAAGTTATTGCGTGACTCACTGATGTGCCCTGAAGCGGCAAAATTACAAATTTAGCATCTCTTACCATAAATATACTGGAAAACAGCTGTCAAATAGGCATCCACTGTAGGGACACTATGAATGAAAGGGCTAGACTAGTGTGTTTTTTAAGTATTACGGTTTTGTTTTAGTTCCGTGCAAATAATTTTTTTTATTTGACTAACACAGGTATGGCAGATACCTGAGAATGGACTTGAGATCTCCCTGTCGGAGCCTGTGGTCGTGTTGGAGGGCCACTCTAAAAGGGTCGGCATTGTTTCTTGGCATCCCACCGCTCGTAACGTTCTCCTCAGTGCAGGTAACCTTACCGAAGCTTTGCTGCTCTCTGCTGAAACGCTCGGTCTGTACTTCATCCCATTCTCACTGGTGACTATGGCTGGGACGATATGCTTCCCTCCCGATTCAATTTTTTTAGGTGCCGATTCTCTTTAAAATGTGATTCTCATGATTCTTCAATATTGCGGATTTTTGTGGAGAAAAAAAAAATTACAAAATTTTTTATTGCTGTATATATATTTTTATTTTTTTTAATTTTCAGTTAGGAAAAAACAACACAGTATCCAGACCAACATTCTGCCACTACTAGAAAAGTAAAAAAGATAAATAAGAATAATAATAAAAATTCAATTAAAAAATTCTTACATTTTTTTTGCATTTATTTGAAAAAAGATACATTTTTAACAAAGAAATATATAATTTTTTTAATTGTGAAATAAAAAATCACAATATTTGATTTTTTTTGTGAAACAAAAAAATCACAATATTTGATTTTTCGATTTGGTTTTCCCACCACTACTGCTGACTTCCACGTAGGACTGCTTCTGTATGATGCAAAGCGCCAAAAATAAACCTAGATAGCGACGGTTGCCAACTCAGACTGCGTCTCCATCTTAGGGTGTGACAACCAGATCATCATCTGGAACGTGGGCACTGGACAGGCCATGATCTACCTGGAGGACATGCACCCTGACGTTATCTTTAGTGTCAGCTGGAGTCGCAACGGCAGCCTGCTGTGCACCGCCTGCAAGGACAAGAAGGTCCGCGTCATCGACCCGCGGAAAAAGAAAGTGGTGGCGGTAAGTGAAAGGTTTGGGGTGAAGTGCCTTGCATGCGGTGTAAATGCTCGGTTAACGCAGCAAGATGCTGATGAAACCTCCAGCTACTGTGTCTGACGAGTGTGTTTCTGTTTTTAGGAGAAGGACAAAGCTCACGAGGGAGCTCGACCAATGAGAGCAATCTTTTTAGCAGATGGAAACATTTTCACCACTGGATTCAGCCGCATGAGCGAGCGCCAGCTAGCCCTGTGGAAATCTGTATGTCACCGCCCTCGATCTCGCTTAAACCCGAACACGCTGATACACCACAAACACACGGGCCAAACACCAACCTCCACCCTAATCACTAAACCCCGGCATGCTTCAGCTATGTCACCTGGTAGGCCACAGAGTGTAAAAGAGACTGCACGGGCTCCAAACGGTATTAATAGGACCGGGGCGGCACTTTGTGGCATATCACATTGCCTTGGCGATGCCAGGACATTTTTCCTGGTCGTGCTTTTTCAAAACAAAGTAGTAAGAATCAGATGTGATGAAAGTCTTTTTGGGATAATTATATTGCCATGTTGCTGTAGGTCAAACGTTAACATACAGGGTGTTTTTATTAAATGAAAACCTCATGTGTAAAACCTCACATTAGTCCAAGGTATTGCACTTATGATATTATTATTAATAATATTGCACTTGTGTGAACAGGTGAACTGGTAAACAGGTAAACAAGTACTTCCCTTGGGGGATAAATAAATAAATGATAATATTATTTCTGCAAATAACTAATCATGTGATAGATGTGCATAAAACAGCTCAAAATACACAACCTAATACAAACTGTCTGTAGAATCTCATTTTAGCCTGTTTATGATATATCTTTAGACTTTTTTAGCATTCTCAATCACTCCACACCTTATGTTGCATGAAATTATCTTTTTTCCATTTCATCCATGCCATCACAGGGAGAGATTGTCTCTCTATGCGTATACTGATGCTTTAACACCTCAGCTCCAGTTGGGGGCATCAAATACAAAGAGTATCATTTACCCAGAGACTCGACCGCTGTGATGACATGCTTTAATGTGCTTGTGTTCTTTATGTATTTGTCTCAAGGTTCTTCTTAACAGAGCCGGCATTTCAAGTATGCAATGTTTCTGTTTGCAGGATAACATGGATGAGCCCATATGTGTTCAAGAGATGGACTCCAGTAATGGAGTTCTGCTGCCCTTCTACGACCCTGACACCAACGTAGTCTACCTGTGTGGAAAGGTTAGCCGCCTTATAATGAAAACTAGAAGTCAATGTTCTTTTTTTCAAAAAAAATGTTTTCAAGATTTTTTTAATTTTTTTAAATTATTTTTTGTTTGAAGCTCTAATGGCAAAATTATCCCCACCCCCCAAAAAAGAAAAATTAAAAAAAATCCTGGACCTGGGTGGTGATCCAGATCACCCCTAAAATGTAATCAGTTGTTCCTTGTTCCATTTCTGGCATTTCCAGAAAGTTTAATCTAAATCCGTCCATAACTTTTTGAGTGATGGACAGACAAATGTACACCAGTAAAAACATAACCTCGGGCCCCGTAACGGAGGGAACAATGAGCTTTGTCTATACTACTATAAGGCCAGATTTTAAAACTCCCACTTTTGCCCATGACTTCATCCTCAGGGTGACAGCAGCATTCGGTACTTTGAGATCACCAATGAGGCGCCGTTCGTACACTACCTCAACACCTTTTCTACAAAGGAGCCGCAGAGGGGTATGGGGTACATGCCCAAAAGAGGCCTGGATGTCAACAAGTGTGAAATCGCAAGGTACAGACGCATCAAAATAATTTTGTGTTGGGTTTCTGCAAGAATTTCAGGGCTCAAGTGGTTTTATAAGAAGAGAAAAATCTGTTCAATTTGTGGTTTCCTGGCATTAATCTGACTTGTAAGCACAGTCCATTCATGGTCAAGAGGGCCCAGGTCTGGACTTTGAGAAGATGATTCTGATACTGTATTGTTAGCATGCTAAAGTCACTGAAAAACCTGCTTACTTTGAATTGCAGAGTTTCTACTCTCACTTTTTAAAGGATTTTTAGGCTTAGTGGCCTTTATTTAACAGATTCTGTACACGACAAGGAGTCAGAGACAGTCAGGAATGACCAGCAAAGGGCACCAAAACAGTACTTGAACCTGTCTTACCAGCACTGAGGAGCTGTAGCTTCAATTGAGCTGAACCCCACCCAGAGTTCCTACTCTTTACCTGATAGTTTGAGTTTATGATGAAGAACTCTGGGGCAATCTTCATTTTATTTATTCCAACCACTTTCTGCAGTGTACTAGAACAGTGTTTCTCAAAGCGGGTGCAGAGGTACACTGGGGTGCCGCCCAAAAAATTACTATTCTGAGATTTAATTTTGAAAAAATCTGAAATTTCAAATATGAATAAATGAATATATTCTTTTAAAATGTTTTTGTATATGAATGGATTGATAAAATTGTACTACCTGTGTTATTGCTTGGGCAGTCGACGTCTTATGGTTTTATGCGATTTGTGTCTCTAATTTATTGTTTTGCGAAGTATTAAGTAAACCTGTGTTTTTAAAGGCGCTATAAAATCTCTGTAAAGTTATTTGTTACAGTTCATATTATGCTCTGTTCATACCGTTCTGTCTAAATAAACATTTGCTTTTACGTTTAGGGTATGCAGTGTTTTCAATCATATTTTACGGTGGGGTGCTTTGAGATTTTGAAAGGTGCCCTGTCTGAAAAAAGTTTGACAAAAGCTGTGATAGACTACGATGCTTCACAGTTTCTGCAGATCTCTTAGCTTTCCTCCTCCAAACACATTTCTGCTTATTGTTTCAAACAAATCAACCGTTGTTTGATCTGATTATGAAAGTGTAACTACTCATGACTAATATTATTAATCTTTGTAGGTTTTACAAGTTACATGAGAGAAAATGTGAGCCAATCATCATGACAGTCCCGCGTAAGGTAAGTCTGCTTATTTCAGCGTCCCGTTCTTTTACGGCTTCTCTGTGTGCATTTTTCCTGTTTGCCTAACTTAGCGTTTTCATCTCTCCTGCCTTCCTGATCGCATTTCCTGCGCCCTCTGCACGTTCCCAGTCGGATCTGTTCCAGGACGACCTCTATCCAGACACAGCCGGCCCCGATCCTGCTCTGGAAGCAGAGGAGTGGTTTGCGGGTAAGAACGGAGGTCCGATCCTGATCTCACTCAAAGATGGCTACGTCTCCACAAAGAACCGCGACCTGAAAGTGGTCAAGTCGAATGTCCTGGAGAGCAAGCCGGCTCCGAAAGCAGAACCAGTCTCAACCATCCACAAGCACGCCTCTCCTTCTCCTTCTCCACAGTCCTCAGCGGTGAGTGTTTAGATGAAACGATAATAGTGTTTTTAGCTCATTTTTACAGTTTGCCGTAAGCAGAACTGTTTTATAATATCTTAAAGTTCATTTTCCAAACTGTTTTACTGACATTTCCCCTTGTTCGCAGTAATTTTTTTGGTTGGAACACTGTAATATAGTTATGGATCAGCACACATTCTGGTATTTGGGTCACATGAAGGGAAAATGTTAACAGCCATAGGGCCTCGTTGCCTGTCTGATCCTTTCTCATTAAAAACAGTTTAACAGAGTTTAACAGAGTATTTTTGAGGCTGTTCTATAAATCCTGAGCAGCACAACAAAAAACAAAAACAACTTTCTCCACGTTTTCTACCCCAGAAAATGGAAGACAAACTGGAAGAAGTACTCCGAGAGTTTAGGTCGCTCAGGGACCGCGTCATCCTCCAAGACCGCCGGATCGCCAGACTGGAAGAGCAGGTCGCCAAGGTTGCCATGTGAGACCGTCGGATTGTCCGGGAGCGGATCAGCAGCGGCCAAATTCTCAAGATTCGGCTTCACAAAGCTTGGCGTCGTTCCCGCAATGACGCCAAGGCCACATTCCAAGATGAACTTTAGTTTTCCTTATCAAGTTTTCACACACATACACACACAAGCACACAGAGAAAAGGAAAAAGTCTCGCAGCTGATGTACACATCTGAAAAAACAGACATTTTTGTTGAAGGAAGTCTTATCCGTTTTTACTTTAAACTGTGGTAAAACATTCTCATGTGAAGTTTGTACTTACTGCTCAGAAACTGTATGTAGCATCAGTATTTCCATTGTTATCTTTGTGTTGCCAAATATGAATTGTGTGCTGTTATTGCACTGCTTTTGCATTTATTTTTCCTCCTGTTGTACATTCCAGTCACCACCTGGTAGAACAATATAGTCAAACTGGATTTTTTTTTTTTTAATGAACAATAGCTGTTGAACTGTTTTCTTCCCACCAGTTTGCTCATTGACATCCGTTAGATTTATGAATGTGGAAGAAATCCTTCGAAAACGTTTTGTTCCTGTTCCTCTGGGCTTGAAACTTATTGTTGGGGTTTTGGTGGGGAGGGGAGGGTTTTCATCTTTCTGGTGTAAATGTTGTGCGAATGTAGTGGTGCCTCTGGTCACTGTTAAGGGGTCAAAGCGAAGTTGCCCTCTCTGGTCCATATTGGTGTTGGGAAGGGACCACTCACACAGCTTGTGTTTCACTGAACCCCTGAAAAACAGTTCTGTGCACATAATAAAGATTTTACACATGAAAACTTCTGTTTTTGTTCATTTCTGATGATCTCCCCGCTGTTTATCAGCGTAACATGAGATCACTTTCTATTTTGGTGTTTGGGAGGGATTTGAGATATCACCATGAAGAAGGTAATCCCCCTCAGGGATAATGAATTTTAACGTGGACATCTTATAATATGTCAAAGAGATCAGGGAAGAAAAACTAGTACGAACATACAGGGAAGCACAGTGCAGGGCGAATTTATTTATATACCTCATTTCATATATAAAGCTACTCAATGTGCTGAACATGATCAACAGAAATGGACAAGAGACGACATATAGTGACTCACATGATTCTAACAGGCGTAAATGAAAATATATTATTTTCACCATCAAGGTTGATGTATATACTCCGGGAAATACAGGTACTACTCGGAAAATTTGAATATGCTGGAAAAGTTGTTTTATTTAGACAGTTCAACATAAAAGGTGAAACCAGCATATTTTATGTACTAAGCACAGATGCAAAAGTGTACTTTCAGATGCCTGATATTTTTGTAATTAAATTCCATTTTTTATTGATTTCAAGCAATATTTTAGTTTTGAGTTTTTTAATTTGCGGTTTTATGAAGCTACAAATCCTAATCAGCAAAATATAAACAAATAAAAGCTGAAATATATTGATTTGCATACTATTTGTCTATATGTCTATGTGTGCATTTAATCTTTGAAGTTAAGTTCCAGGTATTACTCAGAAAATTAGAAAATCCTGAAATAGTGCATGTATTTCTGTAACTTAACTTCACAGTACTCAGTACATAAAATGTGCTGGTTTCACCTTTTATGTTGAATTGCCTGAATAAAACTACTTTTCCAGCATATTCTAATTTTCTGAGTATTACCTGCATAATCATGCAGAAAACATGATCTGATCAATCCCACATAATTTTCAGAGATAATTCTGTTTTTTCTTTTGGTTAAGCATATAGCGATCAGAGATTTTATTTACTTGTTTAAAATGCACAAAATGAAACTAAGTATGTGGATATCATCAGAAAGAAGTGTTGTGGGCTACAGTTTGAATTATCAACAGTATCACCAGAGAGGAAGGAAGGCAGAGAGTAGGGGTGAAATCCCACAGACTTAGACCTGCAGTGTGGAAATTTAGCTGCTTAGTGGATGATGTCTTATTGAAAGTTACTTATTCTCCCACAATAACAACTTATTATGGAAATTAAATCCCATTTTTAACATTTTACAAGTTTAGTTAGAGTGAAATAAAAAGTGGTTTATACAGAGTATAAATAAATACAACTGCAGAGTTTGATGTTAATGTTGCCAAACTCAGGTTTTGTATACAGAACAAAAAAATCAGCATGGCTAACAGTTTGAAGGACGAAAAGAAAAATCATTAGGACAAAACGGAGCAGGTGAACACATTTAACTCATAGAAAGCTAGAGGTTTAAACACAGCTGAGGTCTTTAGGAAAGCTGATGAAGGGCGGCTGATTGAGGGACAAGGAACAGGTGAGAAGAAGGACAAGGAGAAGAGAAACTCAGGTAAGTGAAACAGGGTTAAAGAGTTTTTGTTTATTTAAATAAATGTAAGAATTAAATTGATGTAGGACATAAAAATCAAGAATCTTAAAACTCACTGGTGCATAAAAGCATGTATTTCTGTGAACATGGTCCACAGCACTGGTTCCCAAACTTTTTGAGCCATAATCCCCAAGATCACATTATTATACAGTGGTGGAAAAAAAGTTTTCAGACACCCCATGCATTTGGGAAATATTTGATCCAATCAATTTTCTCTAAGCACTCTTAAAACAAGAACATTGTACCATAGTGCTGTACAATTAATTGAATGCACACAAAAGAATAAAACAACAATAAAATAATAAATGTTTGTAAAAATTATATGTTCAAAACAGTGTATCAAAAGTCACTCTTAGGTCTTCAAATGCAATTTCTTTTGTGCAATCACAGCAAAAATGGTACACAACCTGAAAAATGTCATTTACATTTTGTAATTGGAAAATATTTTGTGATCGTGTGCATTTCTAAGGGTATCTGAAAACTTTTTTCCACCACTGTGTCTATGATGGGTCATCCTGCTGGATCCTCTACATATAAAGCTAAAAAACCATCAGTCTTCCTAAATAAGGTGGATTAATGTGGATTTATGCATTAATGTGCTAAAGAATTAAGGTGTTAAACTTAGATTTATCTTTTTGTAAATGGTTTAATTTTGACTGTCATGATAAAGATCCCAAATTTATTTGATAAATATTGGTCATTTATTTTTCACCCCTGACCCGTTGAACTGATCTTATGACCCACATGTGGGTCCCGACCCACAGTTTGGGAACCACTTGTCTACAAGGTATAAATAAACTGGAAAATTGTACTGTACCAATCCAGCAAGATTTTTTTTATTTTATTTTTTTTACGTCACCGCATGGTAACCTCCAAAAACAAAAAACAAACCGTATGTATTTGTGACGCTGAATGTTCTTTAAAACCACATCTCGGTGACTCATCAACACAGGAAGTGACAGTTACAATTTCCACAAGACGAGCACGCCTATGCCACACCGGATAAACCTCATATTGAGGCTAAAATGATGCAGCAGAGACACTCATCCACCATCACACAGTCTGAGAAGAATTTGGACTGTCTGGTTTCTTTTTCTCCCCTCATCCATATAATGCATGTAATGCACATGATATTGTCTAAGCGTGACTGCTCTTCTCTCACTGTGGTTCACTCAGTCCCTAGAAATCCACGAGTTGCTGCTTTGTACCCACATGACAGCTTTAAATCTGAGATCAGGAGCTGACATGCGACAGACATTGTAACCGTTTACAGAACTGCGTACTTCCTGCTACTTTAAATAAAGAAGTAATCAGGACATGCAAAAAAAATTCTGTGCACAGAGGAACCTGAGCTCTTGTCTGCTTTTCATATTTCAGGTAAGGAAACTAATCAACGTGTTTTTAAAATCTAAAAGCTGAGCTCGTTTAAGTCGCCATTATGTCTTTTAATATCAAGATTTTTCGGGGACATACGCTTGCTGATGTGTGTCTGATGTGAGATAAGATTGTGTTTCAAAAGGAAGTGTGTTTTTTCTGTCTCTGAGGTGTCAAAGTGTGATGAGCTGTGGCACTTTTTTGAAAAGAGTTTGATCATTTCCTGTTTCTCTTAGAGGCAGAGCAATAGCCAGCATGTCATATCGGAGATGTTCTTCCAGAGAAGCTGAAATAAGCTGAAGTGGATTTTTTTACCTCGCATGCGTCCTTCTGCCTCAGTGAGAAGGTAAGATGAAAGCAGGTGTGTCCGTTCCTAATCTGGGTGGACGTTTCTGGCGTGAGGATTCACTCTACCTTTCTACTTTTGAAACCCATCTCGTTCAAATTTACACAACATTGCAGAAACTGTGGAAATTTAAACTTTGTATATAGAGTTTACTTTTTGTGAAATATTCAATAGATGTTTGGACAGACTGTTTTTAAGAAAAGCTTCTCTAAGAATCCGTAACTGTTTTTGTGTGAAAATGAAGTAAAAGGGTGTGGTGAAGCACATGATTGTTTCATCATACGTTGGTTGTCGGTGACTGACACATGACGAAGAATTTCTTCTTTTTCCCCCTCATATCCTTTTTATTCAGCTTTTTAAAATACCTTTCTTAACATCTTCATCTAACCAGTAAACTTGATCCTTTTCTTTTCCTTTTGCAGCTTTTAATCAACAATGATGCTCTCCAGTATGAAGACATGCGTGCCTTTGCTATGGGGACTGTGTGTTTTGTTATCTGTGGAGTCTATGACAACTTCCAGGCCAGAAACCAGCACTGACATGGCTGCTGAGTTGAACAGCACGACCAGGCCCACCACTGCAAATGCAAAAACGCCGCAATCAGCAACTCTGAGTCCAACGCACAGATATGCAGAAGTTAGCACCGCTGCAGCGCCACAGACGACGCCGTTGCTCACAGCAGCAACCGAAACAAAAGACGCCATGAGAACTGAAGCAGCAGCAAACCCCAGCTCCAAAAGTCTTAGTTCGACAGCAGAGACCACAGCTAAGACTGAAGCACGGCCTTCTCCTGCAGAAACCACAGCTGCGAGTAAATCTCCACATTCCCCCACAGTGACTACATCTGCAAACGCAGCTCAGCATTCCCCCGCAGTGACTACAGCTCCAGGTGCAGCGCAACCTTCCCGCAACACAACCAACGCTGACGCCACCAAAACTGCAGCGCATCTTTCCCGTCAACCATCCACCTCCAGCTTCATGACAACTCCTGCAGCAGTGTCTGTTCCTGCATCCGCTAAGCTTGAGAGTGCATCAGAGTTTGCTTCCACCTCCATGCAAAAGTCAGCTCAGACAGGTTTGACTTCTTCAAAACCCGCATCTTCCACAGCTACAAACTCAAGCCCCACTTCTGAGGAAGCGCCCTATCATCGCCCCACTAATTCTGAAACATCCACTTCTCGTTTTAATTCTTCCACAAGCATCCTCATCTCCTCGTCTCCGTTTCCAAGCTCTACATCTGATTCTCCCAGCTCCACCACTGCCGGTTCCAACAGCTCGGCAGGGATCTTCTACCCCAGAGCACCCAAAAGATTGCCCCTAACAACAACTACAGTAGCTCCAAACGAAGCATCCAAGAGCATCCCGACCATTAAGCCCCAGCCCTGCTCCACCCGGAGCGTAGAGAAGCGGTGCCTCATCATCATCGCCGTCCTGGCGGCGGTGGCCACCATCTTCATGGTTTCCACCATCGTTCTCTGCACAAAGCTCTCAGCACGGAAGTATAAGGTGAGGAGGCCTGCGCCGGCCACCGAGATGATGTGCATCTCCTCTCTGCTGCCTGAGAGGAATCACACCTACACCAGACAGCGCAATCCAATCATGAATGGGGTCTTGGTGTACCCTGGGGGTGGGGACAGCGATGAGGATGGAGGAGACAACCTCACGCTCAGCAGCTTTCTTCCAGAAAACGACCGATACGTTTGAATGAACTTACACTGAAAAGCGTATCTTTTCACACATCTTTCTGAACTGTCTGGAGTCAGTGATGTGGAAAAGGGTTGCCTCTTTTATGTTTGTGGTGTAGCCTCGACGCAGGCCCTATCTGCCGAGGAACAGACGCAAACGACTGATACATGAACCGTATCATGCGCCTGGTGTGGTGATGTGGACTCTCGGGGGGGGGGAACAGAGTCTTTCTTTTTTCGTAAGTCCCCCAACTGGACAATTTAAGCCAGGATGCAGAGATATCAAAGCAGCTTTGAACATCCGTCATAACCGTCGAACATCCGGAGTAGGGCCCTGATGGTATTTCACTTTGCAGCAGGAGACAGGAAACCTTGATTTGGGCCACTTTTAAAGAGACTTTTGTTCCTCAAAGAAGCCGTTTAGCGTTGACTGGAGGCTTAAAAGTGCATCTGCTGGACTTTGAATGATTTTAGTGTTTGTGAAACGATGCAGCTTCTTCATTGTGCAAATGTCTTTTATTTAACTTTTTGATGAACATTTTGAAGTGAGGAAAAGAAAAACGGTGTGCTCATTTACAAATGAAGTATTTGTTTGGTTTGTTTGTTTTTACCTGAAGGATTTCATTAGTTACTAAAAAGAAATTTCTCATACCGTACATAGCAGGAGTTCCTTTTTGTCATTTTCTTTTACATAATGTATCTTTAAGGTGGCTTTTCTAAAAGCCTCAATCTGCCCAGGAGATGGCAAATCAGGCACTGTGCTTTTGCTGCAGTGAAGCAGAGGGCCAGCAGGTAGGAAGTATAGTGTTGCATGGTGATGTAGATGAGAAGTCAGGGCCAAAAACATGTTCCTGGTGTTGCAGTCGGTATGTTTACTTGCACATATGACTATAGTAGTGAGCTCTTTTTGATCAGTTGGACTGACGGACAGATGAGTTGGTAGCAGCACAGTCGGTGTTGCCAACTAATTGTAAGATTCACATCATTTTTTATGGTAAATCTTTGTTGATGGATGGACGAAATAGCTCATAACAGTTTGATGACTGGGAGTCAGGTTGAGTGTATACGTGCAGGAGTAATTCAGCCCCCACAAATTTATCTGGGTGAGTTAATTTCACTTTAAAAAGTTTGATTTCGTTGGGCTTTTAAAACTTTTGAAGATTTTTTTTATATAAACAAAAAGCCATTTGTTGGTCTAAATAGGAAAAAATGTCCAAATGATCTCTTTAGTTAGAACTGATCTCTTAGTTTACTTCTCTTTACATTGTTCAAGACAAAAATGTGGCCTTTTCCAAACTGTGTAACCAGTTTGTAAATGCTTTTCAGTCTAAGTTTGAACATAAGGCCTTGCACTGTAAACAAAATGTAAAAGCAGAGCTATTTTTCTATTTTAAGTGTTTGTTTTTGTTCGTAAAGTGTCTTTTATACTTGTATAAATGGTAAATAATAAAACTGGGCACACTCTCAACTCATTCAGTTCCCTTATTTATATAAGGTTACACAAACAACCCTTGTGGACTGGATTTCATATTCACTTCCCTTCCTGTGAAAAACAAAACAGTTCTCTGAGTTCTTATCAAGCCCTTTTATTTTCTTGGAACTGAAATAGACAGTCATGATTATCCACAGATCTGAGTCAAATGTAAACCCGGTGGATGCAGCACCTCATCCCGTGCTCCTGTTGACCATATAAAGCTAGAGTTGTCTTGAGCGATCACATCCAGAGCGGACTTACCAAAAAAAAAAAAACACTCCTGCAGAGTCGCAATCCCTCCCTAAAGTGGTCACACTCGCACCGTGCGGCTTTAATTGCTTTTCTCTGAATAAATAACAGCACACTGTTTGGTAATAGTCTCCAGAGTGCACCCCCCTAACCCCCACCCCCCCGCTTGTCCAGGAAACATTAACCTCTTCCTGCATTAACAGGTCACTCATACTAGCTGCTCTTTCACTTTTCCTTTTTTCTTTTTAAATCTCAGGTTGTTGCCTGTTAATCATGAGGAAGCAAAGCTGTCAATCAGAGGTTTGATATGATGAAATTATTGAGGTTAAGGACTCATAATGTACTGTTCCACTGGTTTTGCACATCCTGTTAACCACACAGGAGACGGGAGAGAAGGTCCCTGCCCCCACAGCGCTTTATAAACTCATACCTAACGAGAACAATCTGTGTGCAGGCCGGAGAGCCCAGACACTTTTTTGGGGGGGAAACTTGAGGGGGAGGAGAGCAGCGGAGAGGCAGAAGGAGGGATCTGTGCTCATGGTTAATGACATCTTTCTTGCACTATCCAGACAAACCTCCAAAGTGAAACCTGAAACTGGAGAAGTGGCGAGGTTCGCCAAGCTGTTGCATGCACTCTTTGCTGTGCTCCCACTAAGATCACTTCTTCTAAACTGGTTTCACTCAGCCTCCATCAGAGAGGATTTCAGCAGAGGCACGTCTTCTCTTGCACTGTTTGGTGAGTAAAATGTGTAATTTCACCCGTTTTTGATTCTAAATTTAGTTTCTGCACAATGTACTGAGACAAAGGTGAAGCATCTCTGCATCCTGCCGGCCCACACGCTTGTTTGATACGAGGTGACATGACAGCATCATGACCGAGAAGCATCCAGACTCAGGGAGTGAGAGCCGGATTATTAAACTTTGGGATGATATTTGGGTCATTATTGTGTTTGCAAAAAAAATGTTTTGGATTTTAACATTCCCGAAAATGTGCTGAGTGGACGTGTACGTGACCTTCTTATGTCCATGTGTTTTTGTGTGACTGCAAGTGTGTGGTTGTGAATATGTGATCTGGAGTGATTCATTTGGAAAAAAGAAAATGAGAAAATCCCACCCCCTTTTCTAGCTAAGGGCAGAATCTCGTGGGCCAGCTTGCACACAGATGCAGCCGAACGGGGAGAACAGTGTGGGAGCTTCTGGCAGTTAACACACACTCTGTGCAAAAGCAGAGTGTGATCCAAGTTTTTTTTTGTTTTTTTTTTTAAACACACACACAGAGTTGAAACAGAGTTTAGGGGGTTAGTCCACCCAAGTTGCAAAAAACTCAAACATCTATTTGATGTAAGCCAGGGATACATATTTTGCTCCTTTTTCTGATCTGTATGATACATTAATATGCACATTCAATAATTGAATATAGTTCTGTATGCTGTGGGTTATATATCAAGCATGAATGGGAAAATATTTATTTTTCAAAGCTGGTCTCAGCAAACATCCACTGCTTTGTTTTGACACGTTGCTGACATTAAATTCAGAGAGCGCCACGTGTTTTTTTGTCTCCATGTTCTCCCCATTACAAGTGTTTTGTTAGATTAATCTCAGGTTTACTGAGATCGTTTTGTCTAATTTTGGGCTTCTTTCCTGTTAAGTGGGTTCAAGTAAATGGAAATTTGTGATTTCTCATTCAGTTGCAAACATTTTAAGTGTCATAACAAATTAAATCATTTGTAAATCATCTATTATTTACATTTCACTTCATGCTAGTTTGTAGGAGTTGCTTTAAGATTCTTGACTGTGAAGCACGGTAAATGTTCTCTCGTCCACATGGTCGGAAATGTCTTCATGGAAGCTGTAAAATCAGCCTAAACTGCAGCTGCGTTTATAGTTAAATAGGTTTATATTTTAAGAAAAGCAGATGCTGTTTGACTCAAATTTGCACAAAAAAAACTAACTTTTTTTCTCCCCCCCCATATGGAACTGACATCAAGTGGGTTTACTTTGCAGATCCTGAGAGGAAAGATGCTCCCTGTGGCCCTTCATTGGCTCGGCCTGTGTGTGGTGTTTTGCATCACCAGCAGCCTGGCCACACCACTACCTTTTTACAGTCCTCCAGAGGGAAGTACGGATGAGGAAGAACACGGGTACATTAATTCCTCTGCGTCCACCAGAGTCCTCCCCACTGAGTACCAAACCACACCAGCTGAGCCGGTCCAAGAGGAAACAGACTTCCTGAACCAGATGGTCAGCTTTCTGGAGGAGAACATGCTCCTAATCCTTGTCGCAACAACCCTCCTCCTCCTCGTCTTCCTGATCATCTGCGGGGCAGTCGTCATGAGCCGCAGACGCAAAGTAAACGCCTACTACCCATCGTCTTTCCCCTCGAAAATGTACGTGGACCACAAGGACAAAACCGGAGGTGCTAAACCTTTTAATGAAGTGCAAGGAAAAACTGGTGCTGAGGAGCAAAGGGAGCCGGTGGACTCCAACAAGCAGCTTCAGGCTGACATCATGAGGGTTGTCAAGAGCCTGCGCACACCAAATAAATCAGCTGATGATGCAGAGGGAGGCGAGTCCTGCCAGGACGAAGCAGAACGCAGTCCTGAGAACAGCTCCAAGGCAGATGGAAACATCCTGGACCAGAAGCTACAGAGTGTCCCAGAGGAAAAGCCAAGTGAGATTTCTTACATTGAAGCAGCAGCAGCTTGTTCAGAAGTGGATCCTCCAGAACAGCTGAACACAGGAGATGAGGGAGAGCCGTTAACTGGCAAGAGTCTGCGGCCGTCCTCTTTGCACATCCACAATGAATCTGCAACACTTCAGCTCATCGCTGGAGAGAAAACTGCCTTCTGATAACAAAACACTCAATGCTTCGAATAAAAAAGTTACGACTGATTAAACAAATACAGATATGTTCCACCCAAAAGTGCCTTTTGCTAGATTTTGTTTTTGTTCAGAGCAGATAGACCGGGTTACAGCTGCCCTGCTGCCCTGCTTCATTAAATTATGCATTGTAATATTTTATAATAAATTTAATGCTTTTCAGTTTTTGGTCCGGGATATTAGTTTATTTGTCTGAAATATGTATTATTAAACTAATTCCTTCACAACACTTAACAAGGAGTTCAACCTGATTTTTCTCAAACAAAATCCTCATCTTAACTATAATTCTTAAAGTCTCTTAGTAATGAAACAGACAGAAGTAGGATTGATAACACTTTTATTGCATGCTTTCAAAGGAAACGTTTATAAATATTACAAGTAATACTATTGGATGCCCTTTTTTCTGAAACCACTTCATTGCATATCAATCAAAATCAAGACCTCCGCCATAATTTCAAAATAAACACTCAGAAAACATAGTCCCAACAAACATAAGGCTCATCTTGTACCAACAAATTCCAGTGCTCATATTGTGCGTTTACGTGACAGGCTAAAGGGTACAGTAGGCAGGTTATAGGACCACAGACTAACACAGAAAGCCTGGTAGGACTCTGTTGCTTCTCTTCTTGGCAACAGGAAGCAGACGGCATCCAGAGTGAGAGGGTTTTGCTCAGTTGCTGGCCCGCACTGCCTCCTGCTGGTTGTCGTGCTGCTTGAGGCGATAGTCAGCAAGGGCGGCCTTGATGGCATCTTCTGCAAGCACTAGGAGAGCAACAAATATTTGTTAATTTTACAAACTCCCGAGGAACATTTATTTTATAAATAAATGCAAGTCTTACTGGAGCAGTGGAGTTTAACAGGAGGAAGACTGAGCTCTTTGGCAATGTCCGTGTTCTTTATCTCCAGAGCTTCATCCAGCTGAAAACAGAAATGGATAGCTTCAGTAGTCATAAAAAAAACTGCCATCCATCCATTCATTTTATGTACCGCTTAATCCAAAAAATAATATAAACCTATTTCAAATAGCAGAGAAACAAGTGTCACTCACAGATTTGCCTTTCACCCACTCGGTTGCCAGAGAGCTTGAGGCGATGGCGGAGCCGCAGCCAAAGGTTTTGAACTTGGCGTCCACAATCTTTCCCTGGTCATCCACCTCGATCTGCAAGAGGTTTTTACTTTTATTCTAATTTCACAGGGGAAAAGAACAAATACTTTCTACTCAAGTCCTTTCTATTAAAACAGTGGATTGGAACACCACTTGTTATTCAAATTAATTTATTCCAATAATAATAAAATTAATTTTATTTGTATTGCACTTTATATTGCAGGTCAGGTGCTAAAGAGAGCCGTGGTAAAAACAAAAAATAAAAGAGAGAAAGTAAAAGTTTAAATTCATCAAATAGTCAAGTTTCGCTAAAAATATTTCTGAAACATAAAAAGAAATAACTAAAGAATAAAAAGGATAGAGATAAAAGATCAAATATTTACATTTCGCTAAAATCATTCCCAAAAAATAATGAAAGATTAAAAGCTTTTTCTTTTTTAAATAAAAAATGTATTTCCAATCGCTGAATAAGCCACAAAATACGCAAGAAACCTTTTGTATCGTTGTTACACATTTGTAGACAAGTCCCTATTAGCTTATTGTTCTTAGAATTTGCAAACTATTTAGATTTAGTAACCAGCATACCTGAAGTTTCATGACATCCCCACATGCTGGGGCACCCACCAGGCCGGTCCCAACATTCTTGGAGGTTTTGTCCAATGAGCCCACATTTCTTGGGTTCTCATAATGATCCACCACCTTCAGACAACAGAGAGGGGAACAGTGGAGTAAAGAATAATGCAATATAATTGCCTCTTTAGAATATTGAAATAAATGAGAGGAAGCTATGGGAGGGATATCTTAGCAGTGCACATTCTACATTAAAAAGTGTCTACATGTTTGGCAACCGCATATTTCTTCCCTTAAGAGATGCTGAAATCCACAGAATTAGACTAGATAACCCCGGCCAAATGCCTGCCTCTTGCCCTGCTCTAGTTTCTGCTGAGTCATTCTGACCACACAACAAAAGGCCAATAGGGCATTTCAATGCAGAGTTAAAATAAACAGGAGACAAGTAAACTGGAATTAAATCAATCAAAAATAGTAGCACAGTGATATCCATTAGATCATTTTTCTTTCAACAACGGCCAATTTGCAGCTGCTTTGTCAAATAATTATTCAGACCTGAAGCAAGGTTAAACATCTGATGGTTACAGTAACTTTAAGCCAAAAAAAATTCGTTTAAACAATCAAAGCCACACAAACATTTACTTCTTTCTGGAACACAGTGCTCCAACACAATCACTTAAAGGGTATTAATCGGATGTGATTTAAGAATTAAAACTGTGGACAGCTGGGAGGAAGATTAGTGACGTTATTCTAGCCTTCAACTTCTTAAACAGCTACAATGAAACATCTCTGATAATATTTTTTTGATCAACCTCCCAGTGTCTGAATACAGATTGTGCATCTCTCCT
The DNA here is from genome assembly GCA_036024015.1 of Craterocephalus amniculus. Lineage (NCBI taxonomy): Eukaryota > Metazoa > Chordata > Actinopteri > Atheriniformes > Atherinidae > Craterocephalus > Craterocephalus amniculus. The sequence goes on along the minus strand of JAVQJG010136591.1, from coordinate 12,373 downwards.
TCACCCATCTGTCAGCATGTTATAACACAGGTGAAGCCTGACTGATGTAACCTCGGGCTTTTGTCCTGCCAAACATATATAAGCTACTTTTTTGAGGTTATCCCTTGGCAAAACAGTTAACAACCATTCATCTAATGTCCTTAGTAAGGTGACAACTTACACTTGCTCAAGGCACTTGTATTAAGCTCTAATAATCACAAAGCTAGTCAAACTAGAAATACTTGTAGACAATGGTCGGAAAGCAGCTACATCACGGTTAACTTCAAGCAAAGCATTATATTTTATATTCTTTTTAACAGCCGTGTTTTTTTACCTTCTGGTGGTAGCAACACTGAGTGATAAACTCCGGAGCTGAGAGCCTCCTGGTGAGGAAAGCCAGAGGACTCAGACACTTCTTTGCGACTGTACCCGCCATGTTGACCGAATGGCGCAGCAGCCTTCAGCTTGGAGCTGACGTAACGGCCTGGGGGAGGAGCTAAACTGGTGATTACTGCGCATGCCCAGTTTATGTAAATTAATCAAGGTACTGATTTTTAATCACTTTAGGGGAATATTTTAATTCATGGTTTCACCAATGACAGACTAATACTTCTAATAACTTCATATTCTTTATTTTCACCAATTTTTTGTTGTATTTTAAACAAATCGTAAATACATATGGGGCATTTACCAGTAATTAGAACCTTATTGATTGCACAAAGATTAAATATTATGTCAATTGCATGCTACCGCCTGATCAGTTATTTTCTCCCATCTCACTTTCCACCTCATCCCGCTCCTACCCACCCTTTTTACCCCCTTCACCTCATTATGACGGTGTCAAGGTAAGGACCTAAAACACAAAAAAACAAACTAACAAAAAATTAATACAAAACCAACATCAACCTAAAACAGATTAGTCACAAACAATAATTAAATTATTATATAATTTTATTGAATAGTAATAACTGTACATTATGGATGTAAAGAGGACTGTGAATAAGTGGAGTTTTTATTCTATCCTGGAATTAAAAAAAATGTAAAGATACAAATGCATATGCTAAGTTTACAAAGACAACAGATTGGACGAGAAGTCCAACACTGAGACAGTGTACAAAAGCAAACTATGTCTTAAAGATCCTTAGGTCCTTCAGAGTTCACAGAAGATGTTGCATATTTCCTAATTTGTGGCAGAGACAGCAATAGGGAAAAGAAGAAAGACTGAGGAATGGCGCTGTTGGGGTAATATATCAAATGAGAATGGGAAAATGCTTCCTTTTCATTGTTACAGTAGCTGGTCTCTTTATTTTTTTGTAACCTTACTGAGTTACTTACCAATATTTTCTTATTCACACAATCTGGAAGAAGAGATGGAGCCACTGAAGACCCACAGCGTGTTAACATGTACAGCACACTGGACTGGAAATGCAACACAGGACGAGAAAAGAGATGTATAGAAGTTTGTGGTGATGATTGCAAATAGCTTGATTCTACAAAACAATTATTTACTGGTTATATTTGAAGCTTATTTTAAAGGTAGTGGTTGTTTAGTTTAATTCCCATGTGATTTAACTCTTCAAATAATATATTTTACCAGTACATCTGATAAAGACCTTAAAGAGGATAAATGCTGAATAAATGTTCTACCACTTGTGTAAAACAGATTTTTCTTTTTTTTTTCTGAAATTAAAGTAGTCAGCATTTCCTTGTGTTGCATAAGAACATCATATGATTTATGGGGAACAGTGTGTTTATAACATGAAACAACCACTTCCTTAACAAATATTGTTAATCAGTCCACTGCGATTATTGATATGTGTTCAATAATTCAAGCAGATTATTGAGCATTTAATAAAAGACTAAAAGTTAACTGTTAACTGTATTCGCTGAAAATAATGTAGCCTGAAGTTCTGTTTTCTTTTAAACATCAGAAGGAGTCATGTTGGTTTAATTCAGCATTATAAGAAAAGAGACAAACACCAGAATTATGTTATTTTAATTGACAATTGTTTGTATAAGGATAAGCTGAAATTACATAACTCTCGAGAGAGGAGTTCTGTTCGTAGTAGCTGCTGTCCTCTATCACACCAAGTGCGTGTAAGGTCTCCAAGCACAACCTGAAAACCTTTTATACTTGTTACGATGCTTGGCTATGTGTGTGCATTTCATCTGTATGTGTATTTCTGCAAGGTCGCTGCTCAGCTTCCACACCAAACTGATCCAGCATCTGCAAGGAGAAAACAGCCTTCCCTAAACTGTTACAATAGCAATCTTTGAGCTCCAGCATCCAAGGCCGATGTGTTATCTATGAGCCCATCCGGTCTCACGCTATGAGCCTGTGAATCTTCACATGAATGGTGTTAGTATTTTTCACTCCAATGCTCTTAGCTGAAAGTAGAAATAAATGAAGAACACACTAAGCATATGAACTAATAGATATATTGATAAAAGTAAAACATAGTAAACAACACACTAAACATGTGTAATAATGAATATATTGATAAATCATATGCATCTTGTAAATAGAGAAATATAATGAAAATGAAAAGGTTAGTGCAAATAAATATTGTAAATAGAGAGATTAAATGAAAACTAAGAAGTTACAAGTAAAAGTACATACAACAAGCCTTTACATGTTTCACAAATAGCTTGTCACAGAAATACATCATTTCAGTACTTCAGTCTTTCTTCCTCTGAGATTTTCAGATCTCTATGCGGTCTGTGTGTTCAGTCCTGAAAAGTAAAAAAAATATATTATTAATGTTCTAAATATATGAAAATACACAGCTGTAGTCAAAAGAAAGACAGATTACACCGTTAATCTTCACAAATGTCAGTTTAGGTTTGAAATCATGCTGATAAGTGGCAACTGTATGGTCTGACTCAGAAAAAAGTCAAAGATATGTTGCCAATGTTTATTTCCAAGACAACGAATAAAGTCTTAGCAGATTCATTTTCATTTTTTTAAGATTTCCATGAGAAGTGGTTTTTGTTTTGAAAGTTAGATTACTTTAGAAATTTAACCCTGAAAGTAAAACACACAGGTAATTTCCAGAGTCTTATCACAACATTGTCAAAAAAAATCTTTCTTCAACTTCTGTTTCTGCTTAAGCTGCCCTTCCTGTTTAATGGTTTATATGACATCCTCGTTTGAGGAACGTGAGCCAATAGTTCTCGCCACCCTTGTGTAATTCAGCTTGACATAACAGCCCCTGAAGGTATTGAGTTAATTTCTCCAAAGTCTTTAACCTTTGTGACCACATTTCATTCGAATGTGTTCTTCTCAGTGACACTGCCCAGGAAGCAGAAATGGGAAGTTGAATCCAGTTGTCTCCGAGTTAGGAAAGTAGATGTTACTTTTTGCTGCTTTCACATCGAGACACAACGTAAGTATTCAAGAATATTTACCCTTTCGTATCCGTTAAAATCTTATTTATACATTAGATTTTTTTTTATGCATGTGGAAATGTTTATTAAGAAAATCATGCTGCTTCGTATTTCAGGAAACTTAGCCATGGGTGTGGATTATATTGACTATGAAGACTACACTCCGGACAACCAAACTGAGAACACCACAATTAATGAAGGATTTTTTACTTTTACCACATCCAAGTCTTCTCTGACTCATGTCCTGGTGGCAGTCAATATCATCATATCAGTCCTTGGGCTCCTCGGAAACGCTTTAGTGATTTGGATCTGTGGATGGAAAATGAAAACGACTGTCATCACCACCTGGTACATGAGTCTGGCCATCTCAGACTTATTATTCTGTGCCTTATTGCCCTTTGAGGTGTCCTACATGATAACGTCCCACTGGCCTTTTGGACAAACTTTGTGCAAACTCAGCTCCTCCGCCCTGTTTCTCAACATGTACAGCAGTGTGTTTCTGTTGGTTCTAATCAGCGCTGATCGCTGTGTTATGATTTGGTTTCCCGTTTGGGCTCACAACCACCGCACCGTGCGGAAAGCATTTGGAGCGGTTGTTCTGATGTGGATCTTCTCTGCGCTCTTGACGTTGCCCTCCCTGATCTTCAGGCAAACCATAGTCCATGGCTCAGTGACTCAGTGCTACACGGCTTACATGGACCATTCCAGACACAGGGCAGTGGCACTGAGTCGATTAATCTGTGGGTTCTTGATTCCTTGCCTGGTGACTGTGTTCTGCTGCATGGTACTTGGTTTGAAGCTGAGAAGTTTGACCACCAAGTCAAAAAAGCCTTACAAAATCATTGTGGCTCTCATCCTGTCTTTTTTCTTCTGCTGGGTCCCTTATCATACTTTTGTTCTCCTGGAGTTGGACTTTGGGAACCACAGCCTGGAAGTACTTCAAACCGGGCTAAAAGTTGGGACCACCCTGGCTTCAGCAAACAGCTTCATATCCCCCATTCTCTATGTGTTTATTGGTAATGACTTCAAACGAACTCTAAAGCGGTCTTTGACATCGAGGATTGAGGAGGCAATGGCAGAAGATTTACGCACAGGTGGTCTCAGTCACTCAAAGTGCAGGTCAATGGAAATAATAAAAAACTAAGCTGATACTTTAATAATTTATGACAAGGTGTAATTAAGTGTATGTGAAGGTTGCTGTAGGTCTGGATGACAGTAATATACATTTTTTTGTTTAAATCATTTAAATTCATGTTAAAATAGTCAGCTGTTTAGACCACGACCTGTAGGTCAGGTGAAAAAAAACAAACAAACATGTATTTCCTCTTGGTAATTAGGTTTTCTTTGTGAATCAATTTTGTGTGTGTAACCTGTTTGTTTGCTGTAAATTTCTCCCAGTGACATATGTTTAGTATTTGCTGAGTACAAAATGATACATGACTTACTGTCCAGCACATTATCACAGGGACATAATTTTTTTAATTATTACCTGATTTTCATTGTTATCCAACTCTCAGTGTTTGTAAGAAACTGATTTAGTCCATTTTAAAAAGTGACCATCAAAAACTGTTATTGATTAAATCAATGTACAATAATAAGTGTAGATGTTATCAGTAATTTATTTTTCTTCCTGTAATTAACTTCAGTTTGATTCAATATGTTGGTTTCCTTCTGCAATAAATTTTCAGGAACTGGCTCATCTGAACACAATTATTATAAATTACATGCATGTTGATAATACAATGAATACATTTTATTTCAATTATTATTTGACTATGATGGATTGTATTAAATTGGACTGTGCATGTAAAAGCGCCTTAAAACGAGGTTAGCTGCTGCAATACAATAAAGCTAGAGAACTGAATATAAGGTAATGCTGCTGTTTTCATAGAAATACCAAGCCTAAGTTGTAAAATAATTAGGGGGTTAATAGTTAACCATTTGTAAAAGAAAACAATACAAAGACAAAATTAAATGGTCTTGGTTGTCAACTTCGAGAGAAAAATAAAAAAAGGAGAAATCACAGATTAGATTAGATTTGATTAGATTAGATTAGATTAGATAGAACTTTATTGATCCCACGAATGGAGAAATTTACAGCAAAAGCAGAGAAAGTGAGAAATAAAATTATAAATAGATAAACTTCAGGATTAAAAAGATAAAAATGTAATTTAAAACAAAAGGTAACAACACTAATAAGGGGGGGGCACTAATAATAATAAAAAATACAATAATCAGACAAAATAAAATACAGTAATACAAAAATAAAAGGATACAGGTTGATATAATAAACTTTTATTTTATTATTAACTAAACTGGCTGACTGTAAAGTGTTTTAATTATTAAATCTAAAGCACAACATAGAAGTAAATTAATGTATTGAAGCAAAAAATCACGCCCCCTCTCTGTATCTCACCGTGACATGTCCACGCTCCTCCTCCAACGTCAGGAACTACTTCCGGTTTATAAAGTTGCGGATGTGATGCAACTTGCTGTAAGGAAAATTTCCAAACTTTTCACATTGTGACAATTTACAGCTGTCTTAAATTGTCTCATAACGTCACGTTGTATCGACTCTTTAATCTTCCAAGTATGTTTAGTTTCCTGTACGGTTAATCCCCCAAAGATTAAAATTCTGTGCGTTTGCTAACATTAGCTTAAATGGACGCCAGTTAGCTGTATTGTTTATTTGATTTCACTCATTTCATTTTAATTTTCTCTTTTTGTTAGCAACCAGTCTTGACAGCTGGACCTCCCTATGTGTGTGTTTTGAGGACCTGGGTGTCAACGGAGCCACCCCAACGGTTTTGTCTCGGTTACTGGATCCAGCTGTAATCCATGGCTGCCGCCGCTCCTCCTCCTGCGTCCGGCTCCTCTGCAGCCGCTGAAAACACGAGTCCCGGCTCCAGCAGCTCGACCCAGGCTGACGGTGCCAACCAGGACAGCACTTTTGAGTGTAACATATGTCTAGACACAGCCAAGGATGCCGTGATCAGCTTGTGTGGACACCTCTTTTGGTAAGACACCACTAACCGACTGTGTCTCATTGTTTATCTTTAAATCAGAAACCAGTGGACTAAGCAGAAACCAAACCTGTGAGACTGTTTTTTAACATTCATGCCTATTTATCTTTCTGGATTAAAATGAAATCATTAGTATTTGTTGAAATTTCCTATATTCACTTCTTTCTAGGTTCTATATATGTTGTTTCTTGTTTGTGCACAAGTGAGAGAGGAGAAATATAGTAATCTGTTATCACTTACATCTTTTGTAAAGCTCATGCAAAGATCACCCCTTAAGATTACTCTTAGGTACCCATTAATGTTTCCTTATCCTTGTCTTCTTTTTTTTATCTCCTTAACTTTCGACTAGTTGGCCTTGTTTGCATCAGGTAAGACAACCTTCTCATTTCCTCTGTATTTAAATACCAATGACAGTATATTGTCACAGTTGCCTAACAGATCAGGGGGAATTCCTTTACATCTTTCTGTGTCCATGCAGTGGTTGGAGACCCGACCAAACAGACAAGTATGCCCAGTATGTAAAGCTGGTATCAGCAGAGACAAAGTAATCCCCTTATATGGGAGGGGTAGCACAGGCCAAGAGGATCCCAGGTGTGTATTCGGATGTATTAATACATATCTGGCTAGTTTCAGGTGTTGTGCCGTTCCAATCGATTACTAAAATTAAAAAAATGCTCAAATGGATTACCTAACACCTTAAAGGATAATTTTTCTGAAATATTTGGATTAAACATTGTAAATCTGTGTAGTGATTTAGTTTCTCACAATTGTTTTAAAGAGAAAGGACCCCCCCTCGGCCACAAGGACAAAGACCTGAGCCTGAAAACAGAGGTGTAAGTACAAGTAAAGCTGCATACTCAGAACAAAGTATATTATGCTATTTGCACCAGCATTCATACCTTCATGTGTTTTAATTTCTCATCACAACACCTTTTGATGAAACATTGTGCACTCTTGATGTTAGTGTTACCTGCAACGATGTAACTGCAGCACAAACCTGGTCTCAGCGCCCATTAAAAAGAAATATTCCCTACTGGGATCCATTCCATGTCAACAGCTGAGTTGCTTTTTCTCATGAGAATGACCACAGATTTTACCACCTGTTGCGTCACACCTCCCTCACCCTGTTTAACATTACTGCTGATTTAGTAAAGAGATGGCTGCACATCAAAAGTATCCTCTCTCACTTTTTCATCTTAATACACGTCTTTCAGGGGTTTCAGGGATTCGGCTTTGGAGATGGGGGTTTCCAGATGTCATTTGGAATTGGTGCCTTTCCATTTGGTATTTTTGCAACAGCTTTCAATATAAATGATGGACGACCTCCTCCAGGTAGTTACAAACTTCACCTTGTATTTTTTCTTTTTCGCAACAATATATTTGTTAAACTCTGTTAAACTTTACCCAAACAGCAGCTCCTGGGACACCGCAGCACACGGATGAACAGTTTCTGTCTCGACTCTTTCTGTTTGTGGCTCTGGTGATTATGTTTTGGCTGCTGATTGCATAGACGACTGGAAAGAGACTGCACTGTCAAACGTTTTGACAGAGGTGAGGCATTTGGTGTTACAGAAGTCTGTACTGCATTATAAAGCTGAATCAAGTCATTGAAACTTCTTGCTGCTTCTTATTGGATCCAGGAACTGGTGAGAATCTACACTTGTATGTTACCCATTGCAGCAAAAACTGTAACTGGGTATTTTTATGTATTTTTCTCAGTTTGTGGATGCATCTGGAAAAACTCAAATTGTACTAATTTTGGTTTGTTGCTACCAACTTCTTTCACACCTGTAAAATAAGCGTTGTCGCATTGAATGCAGGGTCATTACAGAGGCTTTTTACATGTTATGGATGCTTTCCTTTAGATCTTGAGTTTTAAAGACCACAAATGGATTAGTATCTATGAGATGGGGAGTGAAGTTTAAGATATTCTTTGTTCAAGATGTTTACAAATAAAGACTCCAACCGAAAATATTCAAATGACATGTCTTTTTATTTAAGATGGAATTAAAAGGGTTTTTTGGATGTTACACAGATTAAAACTTCATTTTAAAGCAGTGTTCCCCTCCAAATGTGTAATCCTTTACTTTGATAACTGTTATTAAATGTAAAATACTGTAGATTACAGAGTTAAATGAAGAATGGTTGTTGAACATGAAACAGCTTTTCTTAATGTGAATTTCTTCTATTGACAATAAAGCTTTATAAATGAAGTTCAATACTTGTCTGATTTATAATTATAAATCTATTGCCTTTACTAATAAAAGTCATGTCTAATAAATACACAAATCAAAACAAACTAAAACAAACGCTACATGAAAAAAAGTTCAGCTTCATCTCGTCTGCTTTGTATTACAAAGAGAAAAAAATAGTTGCTTTTTGGACGAGGGCATTAGAAAAAATTACAAAAGGCTCATCAACATTAGTCCTGCATTTCTGAATCCATCTTTATCTCTTGCAATTCTGCCTGTGCAACATTGAATTCTGCTTCATACATAATCTGCTGGATCTTCATTTTTGTCTCGCACCTTTTTTGTGGAGCGAGTCTCTTCAGAGCTGGAACGAAGCTCAGCAGAAATAGTTCATCCTCGTCGCGTATCCTGGAAGGAAACGAAGCACCATTGTCTTTGGCGTGCCATTTTGTTGCCGACGGTGTACTTGGAGGAGAAGGCGGTGACAGTGACTCTGGTTTCCTTTTACGTCCAGTATTACTGCTGGGAGTTATCTGTGGGACTGGTGGCATCTTGGCTACAGCAGCCAGCTGGGCCAGTGGTGTGTCTTGAGACAGTGCAGATATCTGTGTTATGAAAGCCGCCTGAGGCTTGGATTCAGGTGGCGTTACAGGGACTTTTGTGATATTCTGTGGTGATTTGACTGACTCACACAAAGTGGTTTCTCCCTCTGTACTCCCAGAATCATTGTCAGGATTGTCCTGGTCATCGTCATTGTTGCCACAAATATCTGCCACGCTGCCTCTTGATCCGGTGAAAGGCGCAATAAAGTTCATAAGTTGTCTGTATTTCCATTTACTTTGTATGATTTCTCCCTGCTTCTTGCTTTTGATCTCCATTCGGACCTCCTTCAGGTACCTGTCTCTCAGGTTCTTCCATTTCCTTTTGCACTCCTCAGCTACAAAAAAGAGAAAAATGAGAGGATGAGAATCATATCACAGAAAAATAATGTACACGCTGAAAACAAAGAGGAGGCAGCGTGCAACTAGCACATCCACAAAGTCTACATGGTCACAATAACATTTCTTGAACTGTATTGGGTTTTTTAATTATTTTTTCAAACTCAAAATGTCATATTTCACTAAATTAAAATTTAGCAAACGTATATTTGATCTTTTTTCAGTTTATTTATTTGAATCACTATAAGAATTTTACCTTTTCTTTAATGAAAGGGTCAGTCAAATGTACATATTACATCAGTACCCTGCATGTTTTAGATAAAGAGGCTAAATTGCATTGTTCCCCAGTTGCAAAATGCAACTTTTCAGAAAGTAAAGTATTCTAGGAAATATTGCAAATTTACAATTACAATTTCTACTACCACTACTACTACTAATTATATCTTTGCTTTCGTTGTTCTATTTGTGAGTGTGTTGTTCTTTATTAGAGGATATGATTTGCATTTTCTCTTGAGATAGTTTTCGTAGAAAAGAACCTGTTGATTCAGAGGGAAATTTAGCCTCAGAAAAATTGCTACTTGTCAATTAATCGATGATCAGATTTAACAACTATAGGTTAACAAATTTTATCATTTTGACCATCAACATCATTTGCATCCTTAGTTTGAATGTTCGAGTTTGTAAAACTGCCGAGAATAAAAAACATGACTCAATAATTTTCTCCTTTTTGAGTCGGTATTGCAGCAGCCCGGAACATTTGTGGGTCACTTTTTCCGCCCCACTTCCGATCATGAGGTCGCGCACCTGGTTATATTTCATCCCGGGTGGGGGCAGCTCAGTCCCCTTTAGCCCACCACGCCGCGGTGTCGCCGCTACCGCGAAACCACCAGAAAGAGCTCCGAGGTGAACACAACGGGCTCCATAATTCATTAGCGACTCCGTCAAACAGACCAGCTTTCCCATCCGCCGCGCGGTGCAGGACACGCGGCTGGGAGCGTAGTAAACACGAACCGCGCCGTTATGCTCGACGCGGCCTACAGCGTGCGAGCAACGGCTGCTACCGCTAGCACGACGCGCGCGGCTGCATCCACGCCACGGGATGCGAAGAAGAGAGAAGGGGGGAAAGCGAACTAATTTGCAAATTTGTCCAGTGCTTGTACGGAACAGACTGAAAACAATTATTCATTCATGTTTGCGTCTTTACACTTACAAGCCAACAGCGGCTAAGCAAATAATAACTGGCATTAAAGTTGTGATTAACAATAAACAAATACTCACATGGGATGCCCAACGCGATACTGATGTTTCTCCACGCATTTGCGCGACTTTCTGTGCAGCGATAATTCGGCAAAGTGATATTGAACAGTTCTGGGAAATTAAATACAGCCAATATCAACTTATCGTCCATTTCGCCTTGCGTTTTGTGCTTCTGTTCTGTTGCGCGGACGCGGAAGCGGCAGTCTTCTCCCGCCTTTTCCGCCCAGCTGCTGCTGTAGCGCGAATTATCGCGAGTGGCGGGCTGCTTGCCGCGCGCGCCGCTCTGCCGTTCAACAGTTGGGTTTATAATTGACACAGGGGGGCGCACTGATCAAAGGTTGGCAAGCTTCACCCACTGGCCTTAAATGTCAAAAGTGGATGGATATTGATTTACTTATTCATAATCATTAACCTTTATTTTACCAGAAACAACATTAAGAAGAAACTCTTCTTAGCAGTTTTGGCCTGTAAAGTGCCAAAAAACACTTCTGAGGTAGGAAAGAAGGGGGAAACTAAATAATTGAAAAATAAATTAGAAGAATTAACCACATAAACATCTCTAGGTCTACATCAGTGGTGTAGTGCTCCCTGGAGAAGTGGGTATTCTCTCGATTTTTTGCCCATTTAAAAAAGAACTGGCCCAAATAATAGCATTACATGTAAGATCTGTCTCATAGTTTCTAATGCATGATCCAATGGTCGTAAAAATTTCATGTTATGTGGGCCCAGCAATAACAAAGCCAGTTGTACATTTGTGAGAACATTCATCCACCTCTGCTTTTGACTGATCAGTCCTCACGTCTAATTCAGAGTTAACCAGTTTACCCAGTAAATACTAGCCAGTTAGAGGCAGAGTAGGTTTTTTGGATTCACAACATTTGAGAAAAAAGGACAAATAGGCTTGCAGAAAAAAGAAATGGTGCTCATCACAGGGGTTTAGAAGTGGGTTTTCCCAATGTTGACTGGAAAATAAGTGGGTATACTCCTTACAGTATACCTGTGTATATGGACTAGACCATTGGCCTACATCATTAGAAATATGAAAGTGATGATATATGTTGTGTTAAAACATTCAGTGCAAATATAATGAAATCGCCTTTTATATAAAGATGGAAAGATTTTTAACACCCAGAAGTGTTCTGCAACTTACTTTGCCTTAAGTATTTAAATGACAAGTGGGTTTAAAGTAATTTGCAAATCATTGCTTTTCATGGATTTGTATGATTTCCCTTTGTCTGCCTGGACTTTTTACTGTGTTTGATTTGGTAACTCTAAATTGAATAAACAGAGGTGGAAAAAGGTTTGCGGACACCGTTAAATAATAAATATTATCAAATTAAAGAATTTTAATGGCTTTCTTTGGGTTTTGTTGACTTTTTTGGTGCTTTTTAAGACATAACAGTGATTCTTAATGCACTACTTTGAACATGTAATTTGAACATGCATTAAATGTTCTATTGTTTTTTTTTCTTTTGCATGCTTTCTATTTCATTTTTTGCTTATATTGTACAGCACATTATTACAATGTTTTTGTTTTTGTAATTCACTTTTTATTGCTTTTGAAACAATGAAACAAAAAACAACATAATCTTCACCA
>JAVQJG010136586.1:0-33720 GCA_036024015.1 Craterocephalus amniculus | reverse complement strand
CCAATTGGCTTATTTACCCCCCCCCCCCCCTCTCTTTTTTTTCCCTCTGCAGTGTTGAACAGGGTCCAGCTCCAACACTCAGCAACGGTGAACCATTGACGGACGATCTCCTGGGCCTCAGTGATGGGTTTGTTAAATATACACTCTTACTGATTGTGCAATTAAGCATTTCTCACGTTGAACTCTTTGAACTTTATCCACGGGGTGGCGCTGTTGAACCTCCTACGGAGCCCATCTACTCTGCTGCTCTGCTCCACAGCAGCTCTGTAATCTTATGAGTCCCAAATCCCTCTTTGTTCATCAACTTCCCGGCTTCCTTTTTCCATCTCCGCAGTCCAGAGGAATCAGCAGAGCCGGTTCCCCCCAGCCCGGGACGCTGGAGTCAGGATCTGCTTAGTGGACTAGACAGGTACAGGAGGAGCCCCTTCCCATCTAACTGCTAATACAATAGTGTGAAGGATAACTCCTTCCTCAGTGTAAAATCCATAGTTAACAAAATATCACTTTAATGTACCTTACTGAAGATTGATATACAGTTTTTAAAAGTCATCTCTATATTTGATTTTTGTTTCTGATGTCTCTAGTGAGTCCAACCCAATAAAGACAGGCGGCACTCTGGATCTTCTGGCCAATGATGTCATTGTAATCAACACAGAGGCACGCAGGTGAGAAAGAGTCTGAACTCTGACTGAATCAGCATTTTTTTTATCACTATCAATGGATGCAAGCATCTCTGTGTTGTAAATCCTAAAAAAAAACCACAAGTCTGACCTGAACATCTACTTATGTGATGCTCTGTTCCACGTTAGCAGCAAAGTCTCATAGTTCTGCAGCGAATGACGAATACTTTGCAACTGAAGGCTGCTTTTTATCTGCACTGCGACTGAAGTAGAAAAGAATGTGCTGTACTGATTAGTATTGTTGCTTTGTTTTGTTTCAACCAGCCTCAACATGGAGCTAGAGGAGAAGCAGACGGATGAGACAGTCGAGGAAACACAAAGGTAGAGGGAGATGACAGGCTGCTCTTAAACAATTATCTATGTGCAGAGCTTCTCTCTAAGAAGTGCATTCTGCTCAGATATGCCTTATAATGATTTATGTTAGCTCTGTCTGCAACTGTGCCCCTCAGACACCCCTTATAGCGACAAAAGCTGTGATCACTCCTGACAAAAACTATTCCACGTCCACAAAGAAAAAGCCTGCTCTATATTCAGATGTTCTCCATACTTGTTAAATAGTTCAGTGGGTTTGAAGCTTTCCTAATGGACGAGCACCGTAAATAGTGTATGAGAACAGCCACAGTAACCTTTACTTGCCCTCTTTTCTTTCTCATCCATACAAACATCTTGCTTTTCTGTCTCACCACCGTTCAGCCAGACAATGCAGATCCCTGGAACTCGCACGTGACAGCTGTACTCGCTGAACCAAAGTTCTTTGTTTACTGCCATGTCATGGGCTTATAGTGCATGTAAAAAAGAAAGTTAACTCTCTTTCACCTCTCAAGTCTCATGTAGCAAGACTTAATAATGTATCTAGTCCATAACAAGGCTTAGAGCAATTTAAAAACTTCAAATGGTCAAAAAACACCGTGTCATATTTAAGCCAAAACGTAGTCTCTAAAACTAAACTCCTCCATAGCAATTAAGAGGGGAAGTAGTAGCAAGCTGCTGCTGATCAATATGCTTGATTATTTGATCATTAGCAAGTGTGATCACCTCCAGAGGCTCTGATTGTTTTCTGGTTTGGAGTATTTGGTTGTGTGGAAGTTAGTGGAAGCATCTGCTGCTGCCCAACAAATTGGGAAGAGTAGCGTAATTCAAAAGAAACTGGAGTTCATTAGTGAGAAAAGTTAACAACTGGACACAACTTGACCCAGTCGTAGATGTTCCAGTTAGTTCAGCTCAAGTTCAGACCGTGAAATGCTCGGAGGAAGTACAAAAAAAAGCATAAGAGAAGATATACATAAATAAAAAAACAGAACCACATGTCAGACTCTACAGGTCTCAGTTAGAATCTTAAATGTTAAAGTTCGTGACGGCACTATTAAAACATGACTGAACCAACATTGCTTATTTCAGTGGCTTGTCAAACAACAACAAAAAAAACCATAACAGCACATTTTAAGTTTGCAAAGTTGTGTCTGAACAAACCACAAAACATCTGGAACATTTTCTTTTGTACAGTTGAGACCGCTGTGAAGATGTTTGGCTGTAATGCACTGTAGCATGATTTTAAGGAAACCGAACTTGATATACGAGCACAAGCCTTTCTTGCCAACTGTCAGGCTCAGTCGCTGAGGGATGGTGATTTGAACTTTCTAAAACGTGCAAATAGGATTACAATCTCAAACAGCAGATCTACAACAAAATGACTTAAAACAAAAAGAGTCATGGTGTTGTAACAAGCTGTTGTTCCACTCAGAGTCCAGAGCTCAACCCTTCATTAAAAGAGTATGTCATTTTTTATTATCCTTGATAAGTGGTTGTTTTACAGAAGAATTTTACACTATAGTTTCTCTATTCTCACTTTGCTAAAGAAGATAGACTGATGTGTTTCTTGAAGGTGAAATATCTGCTTTCATGTCGTTCATGATTCACTCAGTATATAAGGATTAATTCTAGCAAAAGTACACAAATCTCTTTGTACTGCCGCAAAAATGTCTTTCTACTTAAGAAAAACATTCCAGGTTCTGATTTTGATTGAGTTTGGCCTTGGTTCTGTCTCTATTTTTTACCATTCAAACTGCATTAAATCTTTCCATTATGAGTCAATGTGATCAGAATTCCTCCGACACAAGATGGGCCGTACTGACAATTGAGAGTGAAATCGGTGTGAAATTGTTTTTCAGCTTGGCTGATCCGTTTGATCCATATCCGATAGGGACCACATCCCATAACAAGTAATCATATTGGTTTGGAGCTGAGACTGCTTTCCATCCAGCCAGATAGCATCTCAGCATGCATAATGCAGCAGTTTCTGATTATGAGCCACTTTTCTCTATTGCAGCCCTTCTGACCTGCTCCAGCCCCTGTCTGATATTTCCATCAACAGGTACAGTGATGATAATGCAAATTCCCACTTTTCTATACCTCAACCTCTGTTTGCAGCCCTGACACTATCATGTTTCTGCATAATGCCCTCATCAATCCGACAGCTGCTTTTTATGAGTTAATGCAATAATCATTATTCATAAGAAACAGTTTGGATACAAGAAGCGTCACAGCAATCTTGCTCAGAGATTACCGCAACATATATATTCGTGTCGATTTCTCTTTATCTATTTTTCTACAGTTCATCACCGTCATCCAAGGAGAACGAAAGTTTAAGCCCAGAAATAAAGTAAGTCAGTGCTTATTAACTTCATCTGTGATTGCATAGACGACATAGTAATGTGCTCAGTATTGATTATTCTGGTGTTTCTTTCCAACAGCAGATCCGAGCTCAAATGATTTGTCAATAAACAGAAAAAACATTAGAAACTGTTACTGGTAATTAATTACCATTGGCTCTTGGATACTGGGATAGACTATTCTGTTTTTACTGATTAACCTGTTTTTTTATCTGTTTGTCTGCCGTCCATCCACCCAGAAGGTCTTAGCTTTTTGTGTTATTTGATAAGAGGAAGGCTCCATCCTGATAGCGAAACATTAGTTGCACCCCTGCATTTTTTAAATCAGTAACACTTTACTTCATTCATTCATTGATATACCACTGAATTAGTAGGTTTTCACATTTTCACAACACATTTCAATTTAATGCCTGTGATGAGCTACAGTGTTGGAAGAATTATACCTTTTATCATTAGAAATATGATTATAAAAACAAAATAAACTCAGAAGCAGCTTTTTGTGTCTTTGTGAAGGAAAAAATTTTTATTTAATGTGAAATAATCCCATAAATCCACAGTGAGCTGATAATTATTTAGTCGCGAGCAACAGGAGTTCACCATTTATTACGGATTAGCTAAAGGTATGACTTTTAATCAAAAAATCCTGATGTGGGGTTGGCATGTTCACTATGAGCGCAGCAGTTTTTTAAATATATTAAAATGTTTTTCTCTTCTGCATCTTTGACAGCATGAGCAGTAACACTCTGGAATCCCTGGCGGACGACATAATCCCTACCAATACCGACGCCACCAGGTATTCAGTCTGCACCCAGTGCATGACTGTGTAATGTATTTGCGGGAAGCTACAGGAACTGGCGTGACTCCTGCATCCTATCTTTATCCACTTTTAGCCCAACTCCTCAGCAGTCCTGGACACGCGCACGGGAAGTGAGCAACCCTCAGCAGACTGACACAAAAGAGAGGTGATGACACACTTTGATTCCCTTCTTTGCTCCTCCACTTCATCCGCCCGTGCGTGTCCATTTCCAGCTAAAAGCCTTTCACTGTATGTCCTATCCCAGCCAAGAAGCTGAACCAGAAGCGGAAGGCCAAACTGAAGATCACGAGACGTTGATCATGTTTGAGAGAAAGTAAGTTGCCTTTTCGCTGAAAGCACCGGGTGCATATTGGTGCCTTTTATCCCCATGACCTTCTCTCCTTTCACCTCGGTGAAGTAACAAGGCTCTTGGAGCTTCTGCTCACTGAGCCAGAAAACATTGTGCACTGGTGCTGATGGAATTAGGTCAGATATTTGTTACAACTTTCCTTCACAAGTATGGTAAACAGATCCCCCTGGAGCATCCCCTGCTTCCTTTTTTCATAAAAAAGAATCAAAGTGTGATTATGCTATATTCTTATGTCACGATCATGTCCTTGTTTGTGCTCAAGGTCCACTGAAAATGACTCCCCATGGGACAGATGGACATCACCCACTGTCTATACGATCACCACGGGAGAGGAGGAGGAGGAGGAGCAGGAGGAGGAAGAGGAAGTTGAAGAAAGGTATCTCTATTATGGCTGGGCTCATAAACAACACGTTGAACAAAATACATAAAATAAACTTATTCACCTGCTCTTCCATATTTGCAAAGTGTCTATCTTGTGTTTTACAGCCCTGAAGACACACATGCAACCACAAGCATCACCACCACAATCAGGTTGACAAAGATTTTTCTTCAAACTTGTGTCTTATGATTAAAAACCTACAAGATTGGAAGGATTTAAATGCATCTTATAGGTGATGCTTTATAATACAATAGCAAATGAACCGCGCCTGTAAGGGCTGCACTGTATATCATTTCAGCATCATCATCACAGTGTATTTGTGAGCAATCGTCACATCGCAGGTCAAATTGCAAATTAGTGGCAAATTATCTTATCGAATTTCAAAGGTACCAGACACACATTATGCACGGTCATCCGCAAGTCATCTTCGATCTTAACTTTTTGTGATAAAACACAGATCACATGTGTACATAATATAACAAAACATTTGTTTTCAGTTCCTACAGTATCAGATTAGAAGCAGCTGTGAGACATAACAATAAGAACAACTGAACTAACAGACAAAAAACAGACTTGCAACATTTAAAGAGTTAAGATCAGTGGAAGTTCGTAGGAGCAGGAGAGCTAAAAGTGCTGTTCAGGCCATCTGCTAAGAATTCTGTTATCTTTTTATATTGCAATATATATTGCAATGTATATCGTAGGGTTAAAAAATATCGCAGTTACAGTTTTTTCCAATATTGTTCAGCCCTAACCTCTGTTCAGTAGTCAAGAATTGTTTCTTGCTGGATTGCATCCAGTCTATTGACGGCTGTGGCTTAGAATAAAAGTCTAAAAAGGTTTTCTTTGCTTTCCAGAGAGATACAAAGAGAGCCAGAGCCTGTTATGGATCGGTAAGCTTATGATCTTGTTAAATCGCTCTGCACAGTGGAAGTCCGCTTCTCCAGAGTGTTATTTTTTACTCTTTGGTCTGATGGTTTGCTTTCTTTTGTCAAGACACTTGTCTTAACTGGAGATTTTTCTCTTTTCTTCCTCTATAAACTCTTAACCAGGATGTTAAAAACTTTTTCTTTTTTTAGGTATAACATTAGTAATTTAGAACATGTTGATTTTTTTTATTTGTTCACTTTCACTGACAAGTTGTAGTTTTGTTTCTCTGGAAGACAGATGTCATAGAGAGTTAGGTCAAAGCCGGTGGGAGCATAGCTGCGTACCTGCAACCCCTGCTTGACAAATTCCCAAATCAACTCCATTACTGAAGTTTAATGACAAGATCGGCTATGCCATTGTCTTTCAATTTGCCCTCATTTCCCTCCCTCTAATTACCAGCCTCCAGATGTCAGATTGATGATGAGAAGAGATATCCTTCTGTCATATCACAGCCTGCTAAATGCCTGCCATTAGCGAGCAGCGGTAGAAAATGAAGGCGGCTGTGTTTGACAGGTCCTTCTGTATAAGCCATCACCATCCTGTTGCTGTTGGGTAAAAGATGACACTAACGCTGCTGCACTCTGTTTCCAAATCTGTGACCTCTTCCAGGACTGTGGAGAGAGAGGAGCAGCGTACCCAAACACCAGAAACCAAAAAGTGAGCAGTTTTACAAACTAGGACGTTCAACTGAAGTTGTCACCTTTTAAAGTGCACATTTCCACTCACTCTGTGCTCCACCCGACTCTGTTTCAGGGGGTTCGTCTATGTGAAGGAGTATGTCGATACAACTGAGCTGTCCTTGCATAATATCACAGACATCCCAGACAGGTAATGTCAAAGAAATGTTTGAATAGTGTTTAAAAATACTGATATCCAATAATGCTCTGATCATGATATTCTCATTGCTTTTGTTTCCATAGAGGGTTAGATCATTTGGCTTCAAGCTCTACCAGCTACTCATACAGCAGCCCCTCCAGTTTCTCAAGGTAACAGTGAAATCTTTAAACCCATGACTCTATATTTAGATGACACCCCAGGTTAAATTTGAGTTATTTTCTCTTTTCAACTACCTTTCAAGTCTTAAATCTGTCATTTTATTACTATTTTAATTGCATTCCCTGGTTTCCCTCAGATTATTTTAACGGTTTTAATTAATCTTGAAGCCATTTCAAAATTTTAATTTATTCCTTTCTTACAAAAGTGGAATAGATGCTTTCAGAAAAAAAAACATTTCACAGGCTCATTTATCTTCAGGACACCTTTAAAGCTATCTCACAATTTCAACTTTTCCAATTGTTTCAGCACTTGATACATTTTTTTTTTCAGAAACACTTTCTCTAACTCGTTTTTCACTCCCAAGTGTCACGTCCTGATGTGAACCTCTCAGTTCCGCCTACATTGCATAATTCTTGCGACAGCCCAATCCCATAAACCTGTTTTAAACCAGCTATAAGCCCGAGCCCCGTCTTCTCCTGCTGTCATTTCCAGTTCTGACACAAGCAGATACGTGTTAAGCAGCAGAGCAAAAATTCCAGTAAAGGCGCTCATTAAGAGGCTAAGCAGGGACATCAAAGGATTATTTACACTTATAAATTCCCTCATACACACAAAAGATCACAGGTTATTCAACCAGACGGCGCTGCAGCTGCGGAAGAGCCAGGCCGGGAGTAAACGGTCAGCCTGACTTGTTCCATTTTTCTCTCCTTTTGCTTTTAGAGTCTCGCTGTCATCCACCTGCACATACTGCGGTGAGCAGCTGGGCAACGATGCCAAGATTACCATCGATCACCTGAACATCAACTGCCACCCCGCCTGCTTCAAGGTAACCCGTCGCTTTGGATCAAATCCTCCTGATGAGCTCATCTACATCCTTTCTGACAGGAATAAATAAGCTTATCTGGATATTTTTAATCACTTATAATGCAATGAATTGCCACTGTTTCATATGATGATCTTTTTTTTTCAGTGTGATGTGTGTAGCAGGCCAATGGGAGACCTTCTCTACAGCATGTTCCTGCATGGTGGGAAGGTCCACTGCGAGAGCTGCTATGCCGCCGTCATATGATCAAAACTCTTCATCAGCCCCTCATTTTCAACACCTTTCCATCATGTTCATATAATTATGTTTCATTTTAACTTCATTATACTACACTTTGAAGATCAGATTACTTCCTGCTTACATTTGGTTATATGTCTGAGGTCTTGAACACATTCAATCCTGTTTGTTTTTGTTTTTTTCTGTTCATTTTTTTTTTGTGGTAAATCCTTTTTCTGACTTGGCTTATGAAGGATTTGTCTGTTGTGTGCTCCATACACATCTATGTACACTCTGACTGGATAGTGGGTTCAATATTACGTTTACTTCTTTTACTGTTCTTGATACAAAACAATGTGTCCATGTGTTTGATCGCTTTGTTGACTAAATAAAATGGTTTATAAAATACTGGTACAAAAAAAATTATATATAAAAGTAGTGTGGTATAAAACATAAAAAGTCTTAAGCATGTCCAGGAAAATGACATTCAAAATATTGCACATAAAGAACATTTTAAAATGAGGCTATAGAAATGGATTAGAGTAATAGTCTACAGCACTGACCACAAGGGAACAACTCAGTCAGTGCGGTGGACATTTCCCACTGGGAGCTTATTCTGTTTTTTTTGTTTTTTTTTTACTCCTTTGCAAAATAATATTTTCCTCGCATCATCGTCCCTTCAAGTAGCTCATAAATGTGACTTTAGCTAATAATCATCAGCCACCTGCTGTGTAACTGTAAAGAGGTGATTGCAGTTCATTTGCTTCTGTCCTGATGGTCTTCACACACAGTTAGGCAGCGCTCCCTGCCTACACAGGACAAGTCATTGGCTCAGCACCAATCCAGTGGAAAGCTGCCTCCCACGAGAAGCTGCCTCTCAGGAACAACTTCGCTGTCTGCGGTTCATGCTTACTATGCAAAGCAGGGGAAATACAACTCAGTTCTGGTAATAAAACAAGCTGCAATTAGCATCTTAATGTTTTAAAATATTATTTTCCTCGTCACTGAATCTGGCATAAAGTCAAAGCATCACGCAACTAAAAAGAATATTACAGTTTGTTAAAAGTGTAACTAAACTATTCACAAATGAAAAAAGGGATTCTGGCTCAAGCTCAAGAATATGAGTAACGTCCGCCTCATTCCATCATTTAAGTAGAGGGAATGCATAATATGGGACACCCTCCCCCTCCTGGCAGTGCTGGATGGGCTCCATCCTCTGTTTGTTTCAAGGCCTGTGTCAGTGTTTTCCTCTGGCTCTGCTCACAGCAATGTTTTGGATGTGCTTCCACAGCAGAGCGGGGTCTGACTCGTTATGTCTTATCAGAGACTCCAGCCCCTCCGCCTGGTCCAGGCTCTGCCAGTAATCCTGAGGCCATATTTGCAACCATCTGTGGGCACATATACAAACAGATTAGGCTCATCACGGAAGATATTTTAATTAGAATAATAAAACAGGGTGATTTCTCCTCCCCGGGGACGTTGTTGTTCACATTAAAGTCCCTAAAATAGAGAGCTTTCGCACCTGGCGAGGGGAATTAGTTCAGACAAACTCACCCGTCATCTGCAGGCAAGTCTTGGACGTCTCTGTATCCGGGGCTGGGCAGTGGGCAGCCCATGTGAGAGTTACTGGCCATTTTGGGATGAGGAGGCGGGTTCGTCTTTGGGGATTTCCTGTTTGCTTTTTCTGCTGCCAGTCGTGCATTCTCCTGTTCGCACACGTAGCATTCAAATCCATTTAAGTAGTTGGGTTTACTCATGTCATTAACTCCCCACTCGCGGGTCTCCAGCGCCTCTAACAAACGAGTGTTAGTAATCCTTCTGTGGTCCTTGAACTGTAAATATCGAGCATATTCGTCATCATCCTCATCCAGACGGCTGAGAAATTCAGCGAGAGCTTTCGGTGATGGGAAGCTGTCGATGATTATCACAGAGTGGTCATTGGGCATCCAGTCGGCCACGGAAGAGGAGCCCCGGTAGACAGGCACGCAGCCCTGATGGAGGGGCCGCCAAAGCTTCTCCGTCATGTAATCTGAACACAGGCCATTCTCAAGAGCCAGATGGAACTTGTAGCGCGCAACAAAATTCATGAACTTGGGTTCCTCGCCAGTAGCGGTGGCCGTGTCCTCCAAATGTTCTGGAAGAGGTTTGTTGTTCAAGCATTTCCCATAAGAGTCGACCTACAGGAAGATGGGCGACAGAGGACACAGATGAGCTCAGAGTGAGGGGAGACAGGTGTGAGATATTATGCGATAAGGTTTGATGGAAAATATGAAGCTCGGATTAAACTTTGATGGCTGACATTTAACAGTTAACTTACACATGCCGATATCTACCAAACACTATCCAAAAACATATTCATGAACATCTCTTTTCACCTGTAAGGGAGAACAAAAATCCTCTCCCGTAATAAAATTTGATGCATAACATACTTTCAATGTACCGCTTCGCTGCCTCATGGAGAAAGAGCACTGATTTTAAAATGTAAATAAACACAAGCATAATATTTTCAAACAAAGCTATCAGTTTTGTCAAACTTTAAGCGTTTTGCTCAAAGCTCTCCTAGTGACAGCCCTGGCAACAGCTGCAAGCAAGGAAATTGTAACTTTTTAATCCGATCAAGTCAGTTTGACCGATATATAATTTGATTTAAAAACGTTGTAAGGCAATACAGGGAACTTGCAAGAATTCCCTGATGGTGATCCACAAATATCCCTCTGTTTATACAAAGATTTATGAGGTATTGCAGCAGCTGCACGGAAAGAGATTTATTTTATTCTAAGTAATGTGTGAGTAGAAATTTTTCTGATTTTACTGCAATGCAACATCATTTAGATAACCAGAGCTGGTTAAATTTAGCTTGACGAATTTTATAGTTACCAGTGTTATGCACAAACAGTAACGTCTTTTAATAACGTTTAACACAACTTTCACTTCAAACTAGAGTCTGTATGCTACCATCACCATCTAAAAATATTAAGGCGTCTTGCATGTGTTTCTTCTGTCAACTTTGTCAGCAACCGTGTTGCTACATGTGGGTTGTAAAATGATAATTTCTTCTAACTTGAATAGAAAATCATTCATTATACACAGCATGCAGCAAAATTAGGAGTTGCTCTGTCAGCATCGTACCTCAATATATTTCATGAGTTCGCGGACATATCTGTCTCTGTCTGATGGTACATCGCAGTGAGATTGCATGTAGAGCACCGGAGCCAAGCCTTCCCTCCTGAGGCGGTTCTTCTCTGTCAGAGACACGGCCACAGGCTGCAGCAAATATTCCAGGGAAGGCAGCCACTGCAGGGTCAGGGGATAGTCCGACTCCCTGCTAAACGTGGCTGTGTAATTAAACAACCTGATCCCTGGTCCATGAGAAAGGACATAGTTATTCATAGGTGACTCCTCGTGGAACAGAGCCCAAGTCTGGTGGCAGAGTCGGGGGAGTGGGGCTTCATACGCCCTGAAGTCTGTCCCATAAAATATTATGGATGTTGTTCTCTTGTACAGCTGGACCTTTGGAGATCAAAGTCAAGATTAATCTGAGAATAAGTTGAGATGATAATTATCATTTTTTTGCATGCATATTTCTTTGGTCAAAGATTTTTGGAAGATTAAGGATGCTTGGTACCTTGCGATTACTCGTGACCAGACAGGAGGACGTGGCGCAGTCAATGCGTTCAGTGTCACCGGGAAAATGTGGGAAAAGTCCCCCGCTCCACCACAGGATAATGGGTAGCTCTTTCTTACTGCGGCGGTCACTGTTACCGGGTCCTCTGTACGAAGCGATGGACGCAAACTCCATATCTGACAGAGCACTCTGAGGATGAAAGGCTCCTCGGTCCACAGCATCCAACCCCTCCAGGTGAAGCTGCTCATCAGGGAAGGAGGCGAAAGAGACCCAAACCCAGCACAGGACACCGAAGAGCCCCAGACCTAGACAGTGAAGCAGCCTCTTCCGGCCAATCATCTATGTACAACATGAACAGACAAGTATTGCTTTTTGTATTTTCACCATAAGCTGCAATTCCCGGTGATTTATCAGTGCCGTTTGTCTTTATATCTAACCGACTTTAACTTAGCTAAACAAACTATGGAAACACTGTCCAAATATTTGCAGAGAAAACAGTGATACTGTTACTTCCGAACCATTTCTTACCATCGTCACTGAGGCAAACACATGAAGACGTCTTTTACAACTCGTAAAAATGTCACATTTGTAGCTGCTACACGTAAAACTTGCCTTCGATGATCCCTGGTAACGGGATGCTGTTTATCTACAGTGATAAATAAATTCTTCTTCTACGGGTTGAATTTTTCTCTTCTTCTTCCTCTTCGTCAGGATCAAGCAAAAGCGAACTTGGCGCCACCTACAGGTGAGGGGTGAAAACATCGACATCAAAAGTCCGCACAGCAGAGCTGCGGAAATCGTTTTTGGCCACAAATTTATGACAAAATGGTCGAATTACATCATTAAACTGTTTATGTAAGTGCCGTTAATTAAGGTAAAGACGCTAAAGTGTAAATGTTATGTGAAATGATCTGGAGAATAATGTGAACTCAATCATTGCTTTTTCTAGCAAAATAATTGGGCAGATTAATATTTCCATTAAGTCTTCTGCAGAAATGTCTGGGCTTTAAAATATTTTTATATAGTTGTTCATCAAAGGCATACCTTTTTAAGTATACAGGCTACAGACTCACAGGTTTAATTTGAGAGTATTCACTCAGAGGTTTCACAATTTGCATTTTAACATTTTTTTGAAATCCCGTTTTTCAGTCTGAGATAAGTTTCTGAAAGGGAATGATTGATGTGATCATAATATTAATTCTTAAGTTCATGTCCAGAATTCAGCCCTAGCAATGACTAGATTAAACCTCTTCTATCATTTAGCAATTTGAGTCTTTATTACAATTATGTGCTTTTTTGGAGCATGTCATAATTTTATCTTCAGTAGGTGAAAATGCAGTTCAGTCTGACTGATATCAAGCAATTGAGACAACATTTTAAAAAATGTATTTGCTACTCACATTAACCATCTGTACTGTTAAGTGTTGCCCAAATAACTTGCTATATTCGGTTGAATCTGAGCAAACTATATACCACATCAAGTGCAATCAAGTGTCTTTTCATATTTTTAACCAAGAAGTATTCATCAGATCATGAGCAATTTAGAGTCTTTTCCATCTTTGTATTTCCCAAAAATTGCATTTAAAGATGATTTGCATAATAACATGTTCTGCCTTTGAGCCCGTTTTTTCTAACCATGCGAAGATCCTGCAGCGATGCTCATCCATTCAAAGAAGCGCTCTGTTTATTCCAACTTTCCTTGAACTTGGCTATAATTTCTAGCCCACTTGCAGCTATTATTCAACTGTTATAGGCATTTTTCCCCTTAGTGGAACACTATTTGCTAAACAAAACTGTAATAGTGGGAAACATGGCATCAACATTAAGTGGAAATGTCAGTGGAGAGGATCTACTTGACTTTAGGTTTCTAGAGAGACAGGCACTTTGCAAAAACTGAACTAGTTGTATCTAAAACACATTCAGGCAGACAGAAAATGAGCACAAGATCAGAAGATCAATACATTAAATTTGGCTGCCTCAGGGATAGACAAACAATTTCATTGCAGAGGGAAGTTTGGCTGAATAAAGACCACAAGTCTCACTGGCAAAGGTTATGCCAAAACAATGTTGTCTCATTGTGGTTTCAGGGGATGAAAAGAGGTCTAAACTACACAGGAAGCCTTGAACTTGAGAGAAGATACTGTATTTGGAGATGAGCAGCATACACAACACTATAACAGTGGTTTAAAACCAGAGTGAAAAATAAGAAAGTCAAATTTTCCTTACACAAAATGACTTTTTTTGAGCTTTTCCAATGATACTGTGATAACATAAGTATACAGTATATACATAGAAAGAGAAATGAACTAAACTATCCATCAAAGTTCACTGCTGGATCCAAAAATGTAACCTGAAACGGCACCAGGAGGAGGAAGCTATAAATACACTCAGCAGACATGGTGCTTAGTTCTCCTAGCACAAGCTCATCAAGTACAGAAGGATGGAGAACATAATTCTGCAGTGTTTTGGGCCAACATCCAAACTTTTCCGGAAAAATGGACAAAGGCCATCAGGCGGTCGTTAATAGAAGGTGGAAAAATCAGTGATTATGATGATATTGAAATGTGGGTTAATGTACTGACAGTGATGTATTTTGGACTGTTAAAAAGAAATATTCCAACACAAAAGCAACATCTATTTCTACGAGGTCCTTTTTTTTTTACCAGAAAAATGCCCGCTATAATTTCATTGAGCATTTTATTGAATATATTAACAAAACTGCAACATTTTTATCCAAAAACCTAAAAAGAGTAACCAAAAGGAAGGTGTATTAAAGACAATGGTAAACGCTCCCATTCTTTATTTTTTGTGTGTTATGCTGACAGTGTGTATTATGCTGACAGCTACTTCCAGACTGAATTATATTTTCTAAATATAACAGAAATAGCTGGCCTGTGAAGACAGTAAATAATTAGCTTCCCCTTTCCGCGAAAAAAAAGTGTCATGCACATGTCATCTCTCTCTTCTGCACCCTTTTTTCTCAAGCAACTTTAAAATAAAGCCCACCAGAGCACAACATCCTTAAGAAAAAAAAACACGATAGAATTACAAAAATGTTTTAGCAAAATATTTATTTCTTCTGGAAAAGTGGAAACTGATGTTCACATAAAGTAAAACCCAATAATAGCTTATTATCTTGGTTGGACAATAACAGATAGAGTTATGTGTTAACAGATGTATTTAACAATTCAAAACCTAATGGGGGAAGCACATATCGAAGATGTGTAACTGATATCAAACATTCTATTTGAAGAAATTTCACTGAACAATAAAAAATGAAACGAAAAAGAGGACATTTGAACAGTCTACACACCTGACTCACAGCTGTGTATTCTTGTTGTTTAAGTGAGCCAATAAATCTACGTGCTTTAGGACCCTGGTTTGCCGGGGCAGTGTGCACGTGCAACCTCTGGATGGGGCGCGTACGTCACGACACTCAATCTCAGTCAGATGCAGGGGAGCAGTGCAAACCTCGCAGTAATTACAGTCAGAAGCAGGGTGAGTTAAAATACATAATTGTGCCATATTTAACTACACATATATCATGCCAATGCAGTAATTATTTTTGGCAAATTTAACCCATCTGTAAATTAGTTTTTAGCTGCTTATGCACTAAGGCTAACGGTTAGCTTGACCAGGACGGGAATGTCAACAAGCTGTCATACTAGCCGGTTAGCTTGCTAAGCTGCTACATCGCTAAAGATGGGACGCTCCATCGCATTTTGGAATCGGATACTTGTTTCGGTTCCTTGTTAACGTGTCGTCTGTAATACTTCCCCCACAGTTTATCAGAAATGGTTAACGACTGAGTTCAGATAAAGTTTCTTTTACTCCAGGCACAGTTAACAAGCTGGTGCATGTTTGTGGTTTGCGCAAGTGCAGTAGTATCCAGGGTCATCTTACCCATCTCGCGACTGTTGTTGTGGCGTAGGACTTCTTCAAATATATGCCTTCAGAAAATAGTAAGAAAAAAAAAAGAATTTATACATACATATATATTTTAAAGCGTTTATGTTCTGATTAATGGTATAAACCTGCTCACTTTCCACAGCAAAGTGTTTGTTTGTTGTACAAGCATGAGTGAGTATATTTGTATCATGTATTAAACAACAATGCTGCTGCTTGACTAAGACCTTTGACATACATGTCGGTCCTTCATTCCTGTCATGCTGTTACAACTAGTCAGCTATTATAGACCTTTCATGACCTCTCAAATAGGTACATTTCAGGTTAATACAGATATTTGATTTCTTAAATTTTCCTTGTAGATAACAATAATAACAACAACAACTAGTCATAAACTCAGCCAGTTTAGAAAATTAATTAATTAATTCAAATTTAAATGTTTTGTAATGAGTCATATTGTCCAATGCTGATTTGCACATTGGGTTATTTATTATTTTCGGTGTATTTTCCCTTTGCAGGTTAAGGAAACCCTGGTCTGCCACCAGGTGCAGAGGCCTGAAACCCGCTGAGGAGGCCTTGCAGGGTGGGAGGAGCAGGATGAGTGGGAAGCGATATCTTCTGAAAGTAATCCTGCTGGGAGACGGTGGAGTAGGCAAATCCTCCTTGATGAATCGTTATGTTACAGACCGTTTTGACTCCCAGTCCTTTCACACCATCGGCGTGGAGTTTCTTAACCGAGATTTAGAAGTGGATGGGCGCCTGGTCACACTTCAGATCTGGGACACAGCCGGTCAGGAGCGCTTCAAGTCGTTGCGCACGCCCTTCTACCGAGGTGCCGACTGCTGCCTGCTTACATTCGCTGTGAACGACCTGCAGAGCTTCCAAAACCTCGGCTGCTGGAAGAAGGAGTTCATGTTCTACTCTGATGTTAAAGACCCTGAACGCTTCCCCTTTGTGGTACTTGGCAATAAGGTAGATATGGAGCAGAGGGAGGTGGGGGAAGATGAAGCCCGGGCCTGGTGTGAGGAGAACGGCTGCTGTCCTTACTTCGAGACCAGTGCTAAAGATGACACTAACGTGACAGCTGCTTTTGAAGCAGCTGTCAGGGAGGTTCTTGCTGCTGAGGACCAGATTGATCATGCACTACTGAGCAGTACCATCGATCTTCATGGTAACCGTAAAACCTCTCGAAGGTCTTGCTGCTGATAGCACAGGTCTTAATCGTCCTTGTTCTGATCTCTCTGGCTGAAACTTGCCAGTGTGGTACGTTTCAAAATCAGGCGATACATTGTTTATGGTACAAACACTATACCATACAATCAAGGTACTGAGCACAGTGTCCAGGCAAGATAATATGGATGAGCTACAGCTGCTCTGTGGAGGGTGGTGCCAGGTTTCAGCTCATGTCTTGATAGGTTACATATAAGGCTCAGTTAAAGGTACAAGCAAATGGAAGCAAGCATACACATACAATTTTTGTGCTGTGACGTGCTTTAAATGATGCACAAAATTATTTTACTCAGCCTCAACATCTTAATTATAGTATAATACAATTAAGCATTTTCTTCACTTAATGAATTAAAACAATAGCAGAGAGAATTTACCAGTTCTCTCTTGCAGAGCACAACTTAATCCCGTGCAGTAGTATACAGTTATCTTTTGAGCTGCTGTATTGTCTGACCATTTTCTGATTTGTCTGAGATTTGAGAAGTATTGATTACAACATTGTATTCTGTTTTTATCAATTGTTATCAACTAATGTATTTTCTTAACACAACGGCTTTGTGTAAATGATGATATTCCCAGTATTGAGTTTGAGATCTCCCAACATCTCTGCGCTTACACAATTGAGGTACCGGGACTTAAAATAATTGCTGCACTGAAAAAGAAAATGGTCTTGTTTTTAATAGGAAGGGAATGTTAAGCTTCAATTTTTGCAGCAACGTGCGAATGCGTTTGGTACGAGCTAATGTGGCATTCATTAATTTAAATAATGGTTTTGCCTCTGCACTATGCTTTAGCTGGATGTGTCAGGGAATCAGCCATAATTGGTTTTATTTTGTTCTTGGGACTATTTACTTGGCCAGGTGAGGACAGTTTTTACCAGATTATTTTCTGGTAGTATTGCCTGTTGTGTTGATGGATTTTTCTTTTTCCATCCTTCAAAATGTTTTTTTTTTTATATTTATTTGTCAAATAATGACATTGGGCTTTAGTGTTGAACAGGGACAGATTAAAGTTTTTCTTCCTTTTCTAAGCAGTGGAGTTTGCAATTATAAATGGCATCTCTGTAATCCTGTGTCTGCCTTGTTGATTACATAGCAGGCCTTAACATTCCAGTCTTTTAGCTTTGCCTTGCCTGAAGGCCCCCCCTTGTAATTCTGATAAATGACATATGCCTTGTGCTGTCAGTGCGGCCATTACAGGTCTCAGCTGAATGTGAAATAGCGTGAGCAGAGTCATCACTTCCCTTCTCCGTTCATACAGTATTGAGTAAAACATTCTGAGTATTCCACGAACTAACTAATGTTTACTTTTGGTTTTCAGCTCTGCGGTGCTTTTATATCCATGTATTTACATACCCAGTTACCTGCCACAGGTACATTAATATTTCTTTGCTTGATGTTATTTTGTTATTCCAGGGGGCATTTGTTTTACTGTATAGTTGTAAACTCATCTGTGATTCTTTAACTGAATGTGTCATCACAATTTCGGTTTCCAAATAGTGTTTTCTGTTACGCTTCTCAATCTAAAAAGATTGTAGAAATGTTTTCATCTCTGCACAGTTATTCTGATTCTCATTACAGCTGCGTGTTGTCGCAGCTTCCCATTTTACGTTGATCTTTTCATCCGTCAGCCTCAGATGGCACTGTTTACCTTCCAAGTTACAAATTTATATTTCAGTGTATGTTCAAACTAACGGTGAATATTACAAGAGCTTCACTGAGAAAGTGAATCTAACTCAATCAGGTACTGTTATATTCTATACTTTAGGCTTACAATATAGTTTATTTATGTTTGCTGTCAACATTTTATAATGCATTTTTGAGGCCTCAACTTTTGAGGGAAACTTTACTGTGAAGTTAGACATTTTGAGAAATTTGGGCCATTTGCCTCCATTAACTCAAAGCAAAAATGAGGGCTGTTAGCTTTGACGGTATTAATGCTTTCCGTGATTTACCAAAATATTCTGTCAATACAGTACTGTTTACTTCACCCCGTTTGGAGAGTTCACCTGAGAGCCAACTCACATGCGAATCCTGTACCCATAAGCTAATTGCAAAATCTTTTGCACGTTGCTAATGTCAGCATTTTTCTTTTTGTTTCTGTAATATTTATGAATGTAATGATTTCTGTGGTCTGCTCAAATTAATGGCTAATGTAAATTGCAAAGTGCATTCATTTTATAATAATGCTGAAAAATTACAGTGAACATCTGTTTCACGATCACTGCTCAACCCATGAGTGTAATTCAAGCTGTGTGAAAGTCAGACTGTTCATCTTGATTATGTGTTGATCTAATGGACAACTTCCCTTACTCCTGTCTTTGCACTACTGAGGATAAGACTATGGAGAATATTCTCCATCGCTTTGCTTCAAATAAAACATGCATCCTACCAAATGGAGACACCTGATATTGTAGACTTTTTGTGATTATAACAAACACCTTGAATTTCTTTGAAATAAAAAATAAGTCCTTTTACATTTTATTTACTGTCATTGTCAAGTATTTTGCTTGTATTCATAGTCTTGAGTTTGAAAAAAAGAACTGTGATATTAACTACACTGTAGCACAGCTTAGTTCATCTTTTTGACAACATGGAGTAAATTATGGAAATTGAAATTTGACCTGAAAAGCTCCATGTTTGGATTTCATCACATGACCCAGTGTCTCACTGTATGACTAGAAACCACAAACACTTCATCTTCATTAAAAACAAAGATAAAAACGTGTTGCATCTTTATTTTCCCTTCATTAAAAGGATATCAAGCATGCACTGCACACTGAAAATCAGACCTGGGCAGAAAAAATGCATTGCGTCTTCTCTTTTATAGTACATATTTTTAGATTTCAAACTTGGGATAACCTTTAATCTAGATATTGGTCACATGGAACATATGAAACAAGCGCCAAGTATTTAGCCCAGTTTAAAAAAGCAAATCAACTGCATTTGTACCAATTAACAACTTATCAAAACAATAAAGGGAGTCAATTTAACAAACACCACAAAGTAATTCTATTAAGCTGCAACACTTCACAAAAGAGGATCTTTTTACTGAAAAAACTAAAATGTGGTAGTCATAGAAAGATCTTGCAGCAAAACAGGCACTGTCAGGAGAAGTCAAATGTGTTTGCAGGGTACGGGGAGCACAGTGTCCCTCCTCTGTCCCTCTGCATCCTCCTGTACAGGTCATAACCTCTCCTCTCCTCTTTCGCCCTGTGCTTTAGCATCTTCAGATACACCTGGTACACAGCCAAGTGAAGGCAACAGTGCACCTGTGGACATGGAGAGAATACAAAACACCGTATGAAACAACAAAACACCCTGCTCCAAGAATGTGAGGGGAAGCAGAGTAAGGAGCACCAGTTAAACACTCGCTGGGCTTTCACATACACTCCAAAGACACAGTCAATAAAAACTTCAATGTATTCATTTTATTCCCAAACCCTATATTACCGACATATGCAAATGCATAAGGAGGGAGGAAAAAAAAAAAAGACTACCATCCAGCTACCACTTGACAATCCACCACTCACAGCTAAGTAAGATTTCAGTACAAAATAATGAAACAAGAAAAAATGTACTTTAAATGTTCCAGAAAATTCAGTTAGTAATACTCTAAAATTAAAATGGATTAGTGGATTTGCTATAATAACAAAAATGTGTTATACAATAACTACAACAAAATTCCTAAAGAATTAGAGACAAAACAAAGCTGTTCTCTCTGGAAAAGTACCTTGGTCATGCACCAAACAGCAGGAGGAACTCACCTCAGCCATGTCTGGTCTAAAATAACAAGGTTACTTCATAAGTTAGCACCTAGTGCTTTTGCCATCTCACAGTTATGAGAAACAATTTCAGACCTCACTAGATCTAAACAATATTGTCCCCTTTGTCAGTAAGAGACTGTGGAAAACAACCTAAAATTCCTTAAGTCCCCTTACTCTGAATCCATCTCTGCCATTATGTGAGGGGAGGTGGGTGGGTGGGTGGGAGGGTGGGAGGTGCCTGCAGCAGTGTGTGGATGAGCATGTGGTTGCGATCCCAGAAGAACTGCATTGAGGCTTCACCGAGGTCTAACCCTCCCTTTGTCCTGAAGGCCCTATCCCTTGACATGTAATTTAACCCCTTGGCAGAGGCTCATGGCACAGGTGGCCCCCAGAGCTAGCTCCTCATTGGCTAGCTTTTGAAACAGGCATGACTCCATTGTTGTGGCTTTTTTCTCTGGCCCGTGAGAAAAGTCCTGAGGTCAGCGTGAGACTCCATGTGCATGCTTGTCTGCCACCATGGTAACCAGATGTGAAGGGTGGTAGCCATGGCAACCTCTAATCCCCTGTTCTCCGATAACAGCTGCTACCATTTGTAAATGTTATAAAATGCCCAACGCTGATATGTTAATTCATTAGTGGCAAGTTATTTGCATGTCTTGAGTGGAGTGGGAGGCAGAAATTAGTTTTCATCACCATCTTCAGGTGACTAATGATATTTCTAATTATGATGATTATTTTTAGAAAAGTACAAATATATTTTGTTGATATGACAAAGGAAATGAGACTTCCTGTGATCAAAACAGCAATTACACCAATAAAACAGAGGTAAAAACAAAACAAATAAAAATACATGTAAAAAAAAACATCTTTCAACATCCTTGATCACAGAGGGTTTAGTGCAGATGAAAGGAAAGGTGTGTCGCCATCCTTTTAGATCCCCATGTTGATGATAAAGTGGTGACAGAAAGTTGGCTGCTTAACACCGTGCTCCCATGCCCTTTCTCCCAAGATACCGCAGAACTGCAAAGTTATAGGTGGTCGACACAGTATAGGTCAGCTATGAAAAGAAACAGAAACAGGATAGAATCAGAAAAAGGAGCAAAGAGAAGAGAAAAAACCCACAACATCCCAGAACTCTGCAAATAATATCAGAACATGACTGGAAAGCCAATGGCTTTAACTTGATAGCTGAAGCCACAGCAGCCTCTGTAATGGAGCATGCAAGTATAATGGCTGCACCATTTGCCTGCATGGCTGGAACACCACCAGACATTATGGCATTATTATGATGCTTGTGTCAGCTGACAAAGAGGAACAGAGAGCAGTAGTACAAGAGGCATCAGTCATGGAGGCCTGAGATGCTTTGCTGCCTACACTTTGAGCGTCACTCGGTCACATGAGCCATAACGCTGCTGTTGTGCCTAAAAACTGGCCTCAGCACACTTACCAGAGCCAAGAGTGTGATGCCTGCGCCGGCGAAGGAAGCAATGTACAGGTCATAGGTCATCCGATACTGGTAGGAAGAGATATTCGTCAGTCATCAGTGATGATGTCATGCCTCCATTTCATGTCCAGTGAATTATTAAATGTTACAGCAGAACACGAGTTGTTACCTCTCTGGTTTTGCAAACGTTGGACAGGGTCATACCACAAGCTTTCCCCGGAACTGCATTCCATGGCAAGAGCCCTGTTTCAGAACAAAAACACTCAGTTTCTATTTACCTTATGACAAAACCAAGTATGCGCTTCCTTTATCACATTTCCTCTTCTGAAGACAATAGACAATACAAATCTAGTGTAATCCAAAAGAATCCAAAATCTGCCAAATTTTTTTTTTAATGCATGCGGTCATTTTTATTTTCAGCAAACTTTGCCAAAATAGGAGAAAATAGTGGATGTTGGGAACTATTTTCAGTTGCAGATGACTACACATTTGATGTGTTAGCCAGTGTTAACACCCTGAAGACAGGACATGATGGGGAAAAGGCACTGCCCATGTTTATGCTAATGAAACAACCAATCACCCTGCATGACTCCGTGGCCCATTGTGCTGTAAACTGTTTTTAGCTACGCCCCAGGGCTCTAGCAATGCAAGTGCTGGCTTGTAGGTTGGCACTTTGGATCCCATCAACTGCTGGCTTGATCGCTGTTTTGGATAGGTGTCAGTTTTCTTCAACACATTAATGGAATGGACCGTTTCTGTTTTTTGGAGCAATCTCAATTATGGATGAATTGTGAAATGTGACACGGATATTCATATTTCCCTCCAGATTAAATTTTGTAATTCTGACTTTTCCTCAAGTGCCACATTCAGGTCATGATTTTGATAATTTGAGAAGTGTTAAAAACTCAGCCATAGCTACAATTTGATGGCATGCTAAATCACTAAAGTGAGAAGTTATTTCATAAACTGCTTCAAGTTACCATGACTACATCTCTATTAGTGTGCTGACTTTAGCATTTAACACTTGATGTCTGACACAGTAGAAGTGACTTCGGACTGCCATAGCAGGCTTTACATACGCCTGTGTTCATCACTCTTTAACGATAACAGCTCGTCTTTGCCAACAATATAACAGACTAGAGAAAAATCGGACGTTTTGCATGACTGGAGACAGTTTATGTGAAGAAGCCGTGACATTTGTCACCATATATTAAATATTACCGTATTGCCTTGCATCAACACAGAGCTGGTTGATACTTGCTGGGGTCTCAGTCAGAACATCAATGGTGCGGCAAGTTGCATCCATGTTGTAAAAGAAGTAGACTGGCAACGCCGAGAAGGCAAACACCAACAGCCACAGTACAGCGAGCACATACGTCATCACTATAAACTGTAGAGAGAAAAGCACATTAAGCATTATGATGAACAGGAACACCTAAGTACTCACTTCAGTTTTTTGTTCAGCTTTATTTATCACTCTAGACATACTGTCTGCTAAACTTTGTCCTTAAAGCTTTTTAGGACCCTTAAAATTTTCAGCACCCTCCAGGTAATGATTTGCACATCAATCCCACCCACTTTCTCTTGTCCCCTTTCCTTGTTCGACCCCGGGGCCCTCTCACCGAGGAGCTGAGGCAGCGGCCACACATGGTGCTCCTGAACTCTCCGAAGGTTTGCTTGGCAGCACTTGTGGTGTAGAAGCCCTCGGCCAGCAGCACGATGCAATAGAGGAAGAAAAATGAGGCCAAACCGTAGATGACATACTGGAAATATTGAATACTATGAGGAAGATGGGGAGAGAAAAACACAAGGATGTAGCATTATGCAGAATCTAGAGCCTTTAAATTAGAGCTTGCAGCCTTAGAGGAATAAGTGATGACAGGAATGAAGGAGACGTGGCTCACATGTAGGCAAGGGTGATGTAGTCCTGAAGGTTACGGGCAAAATAAGTCTCTATGAGTCTCTCCGTCTCTGTGAGCGCCTGGTGCCCACAACCACAGAAGAGGGCGATACCAGAGAAGCACAGCAACGTGGCAACGAGGGAGCAATATGGCACCCCACCCAAACAGCGCATACAGCAGTCATAGCAACCTGTTAGACAAGAAACAGCAGACATGAAGCCAGGGCATGGTGTCAACTGATGCACTGCACAAGAGAAAGAAAAATACCACTGAACTATGCTATCACTGTAACCGGTGCTCTCCGTAAAAATTACTTCCTATAAAAACTACATTGAAATTTTTGTTCTCCAGAAATAAGCAAACGTTTCTAACTCTGGTAGCCAATAAAGAAATGATCCACAAGGATGGAAATTACCAG
The DNA here is from genome assembly GCA_036024015.1 of Craterocephalus amniculus. Taxonomy (NCBI): domain Eukaryota; kingdom Metazoa; phylum Chordata; class Actinopteri; order Atheriniformes; family Atherinidae; genus Craterocephalus; species Craterocephalus amniculus. The sequence continues at coordinate 9,574 of JAVQJG010136586.1, read as the reverse complement.
TAATTTCAGATCACAGCAATCGACTGAAACAACTTTTCACTGAAAATATGCTCATATTGTGACTCTGTGCAACTCTGCACCTGGAAATTCACTTGTTAAAGCTACAAATTCTCCTCAGAATTCATGTGCCATTTGGATGGATGCCAACGGCTGAAGGCATGGGGGCTGCGCTTGCTCCGACCCCACTTCACACCCTGACTCCATTCACCACACAGCATCAGGAGTGTGAGAAAAGAGGGAGGACGAAGAGGAGAGACAAAGTGAGACAGAGAGAGAGGGTGCTTTTGTGACTGGAGAGACAACAGTCTTTGTCCCACAGGATCGTAGGGGCACAAGGGCCACCAATGTCAAGCAAACAAAGGCCAGAGGCACCTCTCTGCTTGACACACACATGCACACACTCAGACTTCCTTCTGAGGAGATACACAGGGACAGGAAAATGATAGTAGAGAACTGCCAGCACTGGAAGAGGATGGAAATCCAAGCAAACAATGCAACTGTGTACATGTGTGCCATTACACACTTGCATGCTTGCATCCACAAGCACAATGGGAACAGACAGACTGTGGTTGGTACCATTACAGTAAACACAGATGGCAGGAAGGGGCAAATAGATGGCTCTTTAATGGAAAACGTCTACACATGGCTTTGTTTTCTGTCTGGGTTAGAGAAGCACAAACTGTGACTTGTGTCATTTAGAAAGCATGACTTTACATAAATATGGAAACTCAGCTTACATTACAAGGAAAACTAAAGTTGGTATATGTGCACTTATAAGTGCACTAATAAGTGCACATTTAGGAATAGGAATTCCTAGGCCTATATGTACTTGTTTAAACAAGTAGCGTGTAGATTAGATAGTTCAGAACTTTAAATGTTGAATATATTTAGCCTGGGTGCCTTTAAACGCACCTTGTACTGATTAACTAATCAAGACCTCAGGAGTCTTTGTCTGAACCACTGTGGTCCGGAGTCTCCATTATTGTAGAAATAATCTGCTTGAAATTGCAAAGCTGTGGCCAAGTAAGCCTCTCTAAAAACTCAGAAAAAAGTGTGACGGAAAGTAAAAGCGACAAGGCTCTTGTGAAAGTAGTCTTGCTATCTCAAGCATGAAATAAATCTCATATCAGTGGCACATCAGCCGGCGAGAAACTGCCCTCTAAACTGACCACGGGGGTAAAAAACTTAACTTCCGACGCCCTTTCATTGTCCTACTGATATCAGGGTGCAGTCACAACACACAAATTGAGATTTAGAGTAAAATATATATATATAAATCCAGCAGGTTTGTGGTGCTGCAGGTTCCTTACCCATGTCTGGAAGGATGCGTTCAGGACTTGTTGACTACCGCCGCCTGCACCGCAGCTGGTCCGCTGATGATATGCGCTTCTCGACTTCGGCCCCCGTATATCAATCTCAACTCGCGTTCTGTTCCCCCAACAATGGACAGACCCGCGGATGACTGCAAGTGCAATCTTAAAGAAACAATGTCGCTTTTCAATGAACTTCAGGGCGGGGAATAATGAGGAGGTCAGGGTTCTAAAACTTGCAGACATTTAGTAAGTTCATTGTTGATGCCCATTTGCATGGATAGAGACAAGCATGAGACTTATGCAACAGGCTACAAGGGGGCACCTTTTTTTTTTCTCATGAAAAAGTTTCATCCTCCTATGTAGTGGTCGTCAGGAAAAAAAACTTAAAGCTTATTTATGTGCAGTAGCCCATAGTTTACAGCAAGCAGTTATGTAATGTGCAAAACATGTTTTATTGGGCCAGAGAAGCGGCTATAATTACAGTAGCTACAGTTAAACAAAGGGTAAGGTTGATTTGAATAACAGAATTTTTTAATCAATATGCAATCAAATTTAGCAAAAGAAAGAAAGAAAAAGAAAGTGGAATAAAGGACAATAAGTGACAGTGATTGGTTCCATGTATGCTACAGGCCTTTATTGTGAGTAAAAGGAACATGAAATAGCCTAAAACGAGCCAGTGGACGTCTGGTGATGCTCTTCAGACTTAGGAAATTGTCAGATCTTATCTGACCGCAGTGTTTGAGATACAGTGCTGAACATGAAAGGTCGGAAATCTGTTCTGGAAAAACTGATATACTTTATCGCTGCCGTCGTATTCCTACCTATGTTAAAGTCAGGGCGCCCGCATAACTTAAAGTCATATAGATTATTTTAAGCAAAATACCTATGAAAGAAAACGAGGGAAGCAAACTTTTCAGCATCTGAACAGTGAGGTTTTTGTTGTTAAATAAAAAGAGTGAAAAAAGAGAAAAGGCCGAGTGTTCAAAAATGCACCAGCAAGCATTGACATATGATCTTGTTCGGTCAAATCCAACCCTTTCAGTTTAAAATAATAATAAAAAGAAAAAAAAGTAAACACAAACTCGGTACAAGGAGATGTGCTGTGAACAAAGAAGGGCCACATGCAGTGGACACATGCCTGATTTCAGGCGACATGGCAGAGTGAGAGACTGTCCTATGATTCATCCTCACCCTCTGGACAAACATCTGAAAAGCAGCCAAATCTGTGTCCAGTAGATGGCACACTTTCCCCTGTCACAGCATTCATTTCAACAGTACAATATCACAACAGAAAATATGCGTAAAAGGTTATATTCGTTAAAAATCATCTATACAGATTATATTATACTATTTTATATAAAAAAGAAACTATACATTTCTATACATGATTGTCAGGTAGGTCAGGAATATCTTAATTGAAAAATACATCAGGTCTTCTTTAATATAAATGTGTTTTAATCCAACAGTATCTGTGATTGCTGTTGTAAAGAAGCTACTTTAATTTGCAATTTGGCTTTGGGGCTCTTCATTTGTTCTCAGTTAACATAGTTAGTCTCACAGTGCACCTCTATTAGATTATTTATTTTTCAGCTGCTGGCTCAGAAATCCTCAGAGACACCACTCATGTTATACAAGCCTTGTTCTCCACTAACCAGGTTGTTGTACATTGTGTTTTACAGACTCTGTCTCCTTGCATTCCTTCTTTCCTTTCACACAGAGGCACAGTGAAAAGATCATTTAATTGTTCACAATACTGTGAGGATGAAAAGAAAAGTTTCGGTTTTTGAACGCTAAAACAATTAGCCCTCCCACTTTGCACACTTCCAGATATGAAAACATCTTGTACCCTGACTTATTCATATTTAATGCATCACTTAACCTGCTTTAGATCTTGATTGTTCCCTAAATGCATCATTTCAACATGAGAGAAAAAGCCTTTAGTGAAGACTTCTTTGAACTCAGAGCGATATCATCCCAAACATCTGTTAATATAATGACAAGGCTGTGGAGACATTTAATGCTGCATGTTAGTGTTTCTGTCTTTTGGGTGCGATCCAACATGTTGTGTTAGAAACAGTGTTATCAGGTAACGTGTGCAAGGCGGAGACTTGAGACTTGGTGTGCCTTCCCTCTGCCACTGCTCACCTGTCTGCAGTAACTCGCTTCTCTCTGAGCTTATTTCATGGCTTCTTCTCTGTAGACTTTCAACACTTCCCCACTGAAGGAACATTAAACCCCTTTGTGTGCCTTAATACTGCAGAATACCCATCACTCAGTCAGACATCTGAGTAAGACCCAATCAACTTAGCAAATGATCACCTCAATTTTCCTGCTTGCAGGGGTCATGGGGAATAATCCTTAAAGTGGTCAAAGGCAATGCTGCTATCTTACCACCGACTTGCTGTGATATGTCATTTCTTTCAGTGGCTATAGTTCATACATCACCTGTGAGAAGTTATATCTATAATGTAGTAGGCTCTGTGGAAACACACACAAGGAAGAAATCTGCTGGAAATCCTTCTCTTATCAACTAACCTTTCTATGCTATGGTGTTGGCTCTGAAAGGATCCTTATCGGAAAACCGATAGACTGTTTCTGCAGAACTTATGCCGCTGACTAACATCTGATTTTGTGTTTTTATCAGATTCATGCAATGACTCAGAGAAATGGAAGAAACCTTGGAGAAGTACTCAAAGATGCTCGATTCTCTGATTGTTTTCATCCTTCGGATTCTGTAAGAGACATTTTTGATTACTTCATTCATCAGAACAATATTTGTCTTTGAGTCTGAGAGGAATCTCATTCTCTATGTTTCGCCTTCTTTTCTTACGTAGTTTTCTAGTTTTCACGTATAAACAAGTTGTTAGAAAAAAAAACATGGATGCCAGAAACATCCCAAGGCTAATATAAAATATCACACGTTCAAATACAGTAGTATTTGTCTCACAGATGGAAGCTTTTGAAGGGCTTTGAATCAAGTCAGATGACCATGTCCATTCAGGCATCCTGTCCAAGTAACAGTGCTCCATGCTTTCATTCACCAAGAGATTTATCCAGATGGTGGTGTAAAGTGGTGTTGGTTTCCCACTGTCTCTTACTACGATGAACAGGTGATGCATTCCAATGTCTTTACGGAGAAGCTGCTGACTTACAGTGACATTTCCTGATCTTGAGTCTACTTGAAAGGGGCTGCTTTCTTGCGTTGGATTCTTTGCCACAACAGAGTACGTGATCTCTGAATTTAGTCCAGAGTCCTCATCGATAGCATAGATCTTTGTTACCATAGTTCCTGCCTGAGTACCTGGAGAGACTGTGAGACATGAAGAGTTGCTGCTGGGAAGGATAACCTTTGGCTGGTTGTCATTGACGTCCTCCACAAAGACAGTCACTCTGGCAATGGAAGTCAAAGCGACTGGATGGCCATTATCACTGGCCAATATGTAGAGTTCATGGCGGTCCTCTGTCTCACGATCCAAATTACTGGTAGTGCGTAGTGTTCCCTGTGTGTTATCCACAACAAAAAGCTCACTGCTGTTTACAACCTGCGATCCTATGTTCCCGTTGTCCCCTTCATCTGGGTCTTTCACCTCTATCTTTCCCACCTGGGCAAATGGGGGTGCATTCTCAGGGATGAAAAAGATGAAGTGAGGGGTCACAAAAACAGGTGCATTATCATTCTGGTCCAGAACACGAATAATTACAGTAGCCCGGGACTCCAGTGGAGGAGAGCCACTATCTTGAGCAAACACAGTAAGTTTGTGCACATCTTGTTGTTCTCTATCCAGCGGAGCCAACACAGAAAGTTGACCTGTCAGAGAGTCCATGTTAAAGATGGCAGACGTGTATTTATGTAGCTTGTAGGTCACCCTGCCGTTATTTCCACTGTCTACATCAGAAGCTGACACTTGCAACAGTGACGTTCCTGGCTGGTTGTTTTCCTCCACTTCCAGCTGGTACTGAGACTGGGAGAAACGTGGGGCATTATCATTGACATCTGCCACCAGTACTTTGATCTTTTGCCTCAATGATAAGATCACAGATCCTTCAGTTGATCTCCTATGCACTACCACAAAAATGTTGTGCTCTTGTTTCATCTCATAGTCAAGAGACTTTGATGTGGAAAGCAAATATTTGCCATTCTGTGGCCTCAAAGAGAAAGGCACGTCACCCTCAATGGCAAGAGATGAGCTGTTAAAGCTGCTGTCACCCTCAAGCTCTAAAACAGCTAAGACAGTGGGGGACTGGTTCTCTGGTAACACCATAGTCTGGTTTTGATGCTCGGCTATGAACCTGATCTTGATCGCGAGCTCTTGGTTCACCTTGGGGAGCACGGATATGGTTACCTGAGTTACTGCTGGGGGGCAGTGAAGACCGGTTGCTAACACTTTCAACACCAACTCCTCAGCGTTATCACTGTGGAGGTCTTGTGCAAGTCTGATGTGCCCAGTGTGGCTGTTGAGGCTAAAGAGCTCCTTGGCTCTCTGAGAGACTTCGGGACTGAAGGAGTAAATGATGGCAGCATTTGGGCCTGTATCTGGGTCTGTGGCCGTGACCTGGGTGATCACCATGGTCTTTGGGGAATCTCCTTGGATGGTGACATTGAAAGGGCTGTCAGAGCCAAAGCTTGGGCAGTTGTCATTAAAATCTGTCACTGTGACTATTAAAGCAGCTGATGCATTTAAAGGGGGATTGCCACAATCAGTGGCCACCAGCTGCATCAAATAAAAGTCCTTAGTCTCCCTATCTAAAGCTTTTTGCACAACGAGTTTGATTAAAAGTCTGTCTTCCTCAACTTTTAAAGAGAAAGCTCCCCCAGAACCCTCAAGGTGGTACTGCAGCTCTCCATTAATGCCGATGTCCCTGTCCTGTGCCTGGTCATCCAGCGGGAAACTGGTCCCCACAGTGACATCCTCAGGCACCCTCAGGTGAATTTCACTATTTTCAAAATACGGTGCATTGTCATTGATGTCCTCTATGATCACAGGAAACTTTATAAGCTGTCCTGAGGGCCCCACAAGAGCAACCTGTCGAATAATGCAATCTTTATCTTTAGTTCCCTCAGGGCAGAGAACCTCACGGTCTATCTTTTGCTCAGTAGTGTAGATATTCCCAGTTTTTGTGTCCATCCGCAGATACTCCTGGGTAAGGAGCTGGTATGGTGGAGAAAAATGTTCGCTCAGTGATCCGACCAGAGTGCCAGGCTCCCGTTCCTCTGGGACAGAAAACTGTACAGAGCCACATGTGAGCTGCTTAATGTGGACCACAAGCAGCAGACTCTAGTGGAGAGAGAAAAGACAAAACTCAACAACCATTCATTTTGCTTAAAAAATCTACCTCTGTTTTAATTCCATTTCCTCTGAACCTGAAAGAATTTCAAGAGACATTTTACCAGATGGTGATGACGCCTCAACGTCATGCCTCAGTGACCTCTTTGAAAAGCAGACAACTGTGCAATGATGGTAATGTGATGCCTCTTACTTATCCACAAACAATTACTCTCACATACAAAACAGCACAAGGCATTTTATTGCACACATAGTTGCAGACATAATAAGATAAATAAATATATATATATATATAAATATAAAATTTAAAGAACTTTTGAAAATACTAAATATCTTGTAAGACCAACAGCTTTTCAAGATTTCTAGCGTTCATATTTACATGTACATTCACTTTCTATTGTCCACAGACAGAAATATGATACTAGAAGTATCAATAACGTCTTTTGACTCACTGACCTGAAGCAGTCCAGTCCAGTTCATATTTTAAGGAGTCCCATTGCCCATCGACCTTGTGCATGTTACTTAAGTACCCCGGCGGCAAGTGATCACTGAGGACAGTGACAGCAATTTAAACCTGCTGAGCTGAAGGCATAATTCATTGATGCCCCTCCTACAACACTCACTACAACGGCCGTTTGACTACTTTCTAACAGAGATTTCCAAGGAACAAACAGGTTTACCTGCATGAGCTTGAACTTGTGTTTTCGTAGACATTCCTGAACAATTAGTTCCTTCTGATGCATCTGCAAACCCCTTCTGCAAGCATGACAAACTTTTTGGAATTTCTAAATTTTTTCAGTGTTCTGTGTACAATTTTCTTTTACTCTTCTTTTCTCTTGGAAAATTTTGATGCCAAAGTATTTAGAAATACCATGTATAATGATTGTTTGTAAAAGTTAAGGTTAACTACATTTTGGCAGAAACAGATATATGTGTAAATGTGATGATGTCCTCAACATTAATGGAAAAGGTAACTGTTAATGACACACATCCACACATTTAAGGTGGTATCATTTTTGTACTTGATTTACCTAACATTTTCAAAATTTTGGGTTGATGTTTGATCATTTGGAAAAATAAAGTGATCCAAAAGGAAATAAAACTGCTTTTTGCTACATATATATACCTATAATACAATACTAAGTTATCTCAGTTGCATCAGTGAGAAGGTAGTGCACTCTAAAAGCCAATGTTTTTATATTATATATAATGAAATTGTTCAAACTTCACTTTATTTGAGTAAAAAAAAATAAAATAAAGAGAAAAATAGAAGAACTAACGACAACTTCACATGTGTCTATTACATGTGCTTCAAGCTATTGCTTTCACTTTCTCTATAAACAGACAGTCTTGCTCTGTTGGCGTTGAGGGGCCTCTATAGACAGAGCAGAGTACTGCACCACTTCAAACACCCTGAGAAGATGTTTATTTATGCACATTTTTCCTGCTTAAGTGTAATTAATCTTAATCATGTCAGCCATCGTCAAAGTGGAGGATTGGCAACACCCACTTAGTTTAAATGTAGGATGATGCGATCTCAGAGTAAAATGTGCCAGCGCATATTAAATTCTTTTGCCTGCCATTTCGTTCGTTTATTCCACTGAAAGCAAACTGTTGAATTCACAAAGTCTCTCATGTTACGGAAGAATGCGGAATATTTCCTTTGGGCCTACTTGTGTTGCGTAACGGGTTATTCCCGTCTCGGTCATTTACGTAAATATTTCCCTATGCTTTCTTCCTCATCCCCCCCCCACTCCGTCACCCCTCCCTTTACAGTGGACTTCTGAGTTTTTTTCAGCGACTTGATTGGTTCGTAAGGCTGCAGAGGGCTCTTGAATAAAACTTCAATGTTTCCTGTCAGCTTCAAACCGCTTTGAACGCAGACGCACAGCAGCAGCTTGGTGGTGTTCCATTTCATCCTTCCATCATGTCCTCAGACATTCACACGGGTGAGTGCGACGACTTGACTCATTAATCTTTAAATGATGGTAATAGTGATCACGGGTAACAGTTTAACAGGATTAAAAAGTTTAATTTTTCTTGTTTACCTTTTTAAAAAAATAGCAAATTTTCTTTGACATTACATTGACAGGCTGTAAATCAGAGTGATCATTTGATATCTCTGCCGAAATTTGACACGTGCTTGATCCATGTTCATCAAATGAAAATACAATATTTGAATATAATGCAGATTGGCATTGCTGACACCTTATCTCAAATGGGATATGCATATTTTGCTTAAGAAGTTTTAATCTTCATTTAAACTTCGTCATATTCAAACGGTTCTTATAAAATGTTAAATAAGCCTAGTTGTGCCTATGCTGAACTGTACATAATGGTGTGTTTGTTTAAAAACTTGCCTAAAATGTTGTTTTACAGCTTCCCGCAGTAATAAATTGATTTATGGTGCAATACATCTAAAACATTTGTTTTACCAGCTGTCTCTTTTATAAGCCATACTGTCTGCTAGGCTTATTTTTTTCTGAGTCATCCAAGTATCTGATACAGCCTACTGGCAAAAACCAACAAAAGCTGTATTTTGCTCTCATTTAACTTTTCTTTTTTTCCAAAGAAATATTTGCAAGTTCTCATATTCACACATTTTGAGTTCTAATAAGATGTAAGCTTTTTTTGTTTTAGTTGTTTTGAAAAACATATTAATAATCTCAAATTACCCAGCGCTTCACATAGGCTGGTTGTTAGTATTCTTACTACTTTATCTGCTGATGAAATAAGTTGAGATGATCTTGAAATTTTCTCTCAGAAGAGAGTACAATTTCTTTCCAACCGCTGTCACATTTTCCACAGACTTGGAGCTGGAGCTGGGTGAGCTGCTGCAGGAGTTCCAGGATGTGGTGGAGGAGCTGAAAACTCCCTCTCAAAGCAAACAGCATGCTTACCAGCACGTCCTGCACGAGGCCAAGAGTCGCACAGGGCCAGGGGAAGATAGTGGAGTCGAGGACTCTGATTATAGTA